>BDMV01000006.1:37365764-37574280 GCA_008326285.1 Oryza officinalis | reverse complement strand
CAACGAGACCGGGGAGGCGGCGGCCGCGGAGGCTCAGAGGCGGGAGGCCGACCTGCAGGAAGCCGCAGTCCGCCTACGGGAAGCTCAAGAGGCCGCTCGGGAGGCGGCCCGAGTCCGCCAGGCTGAGGAGGCTGCTCGGGAGGCGGCCAGAGTCTGCTGGACCGAGGAGGCTGCCCGGGAGGTCGAGGCTGCCACCCAGGTCCCCGACCCGACTGCGCCCGAGGCGGAGGCCACCACCGAGGCCGCCCGTGACGACGCTGTGGGGGCGCACCCGGGGCCCGACGCCCCAGGCGGCGCTGAGGATGAGCCGGCCTCGGGAAAGACCCCCGAGGCTAACAAATCGACTGGCGAGCCGAGCCGGACTTCACCACCACAGAGGTGGCCTTTCCCCCTTTCTTCCGCCGCCCCGCTGAGCGCGGAGCCCCTCCTGCAGGCCTTGGTCACGGCCAATAGCACGGTGCTGGACGGGCTAAGCGCCCAAATGCAGGCCCTGTAGGCGGAGCGGGCGGAAATCGACGCGGCGTGGGCGCGCGTCGAGGAGGGACGGCGCTCCGTGGAGGCCATGGTGGAGGCCGGCCGTAAGGCGCACAGCCTGCACACCTCGCGGCTCAAGGCTCGTCGCAACACCCTGGCGAAAATCGCCCGGGAAGTGGAGGAGGAGTGGGAGACCGCCCTCATCGCCACCGCCGTGTTCGACGGGGCGCGAGACGACCTCCGTCTCCAATACGGGAGCCGGATGGCGGAGCTAGAGGAGAAGCTCGACGCCGCCCGCGGAGTTCTCGACGTCGCCGCCACCCGGGAGCGGCGGGCGGCGGAGATCGAAGCTGCGACCCGCCAGCGCGAGGAGGCCCTAGAGGCCCGAACTATGGCGCTGGAGGAGAGCCTCGCTACGCTCGGGGGGCGGGCCTCGCGCTTGCTCACGCAAGAAGCCGCCAAGCGCCGGCGGGCCGAGGCCCTTGACCTCCGCGCCCGGGAGCTAGAGGCGCTGGAGGAGCGCGCCCGTGCCCTGGACGCGAAGGAGGCGGCACTGGCGGCACGCGAAACCACCGCCGCCACACGGGAGGCGACGCTGGTGGCGCACGAGGCTGCCTCTGCCGAGCAGGAGTCCGCACTCCGCCTCCGCGAAGATGCGCTCGTCGAGCGGGGGTGAGCCCTCGAGGCGACCGAGGCTGCGGCGCAGCGGCTGGCGGACAGCTGCGGCGCGGGAGGAGAAGGCACGTCGCAATCTGGAGAGCGGCCGCGCCGAGAGGGACGCGCTGAACCAGCGGGCCTTTGAACTCGAGGCGCGGGCGAGGGAACTGGACGCGCAGGCGCGCAGCGGCGGGGCAGCCACAGGCCACGGCGATCTGGCCGCCCGCCTCGCAGCCGCCGAGGACACCATCGCCGAGCTGCAGGGCGCACTGGACTCGTCCGCCGGGGAGGTTGAGGCCCTCCGGCTATCAAACGAGGTGGGGCCCGGCATGCTTCGGGACGCCGTCTCCCGCCTCGATCGCGCCGGGTGTCAGGCGGGCATCTGGAGCGGGCGGTACGCAAAGTACGCCGCCAACCAAGGGGGCCTCGCCCAGCGCCTCTCAGAGATGGCCGGGGACCTTGAAAGGCTCCCCGAGGAGATCGAGAGACGGTTAAGTCTTCCTCAAGGGACCTCGCCCGGGGGGCGGTGGAGCTCGTGCTGGAGAGCTACCAAGCCCGGGACCCCGACTTCTCCCCGTGGACGGCGCTGGAAGAATTCCCCCCAGGAACTGAGGCCAACGCGCGCGCCCAAGTTTGGGATGCCGCCGGTCAAATCGTCCACGGCTTCGAGGGGACGGCCCTTCGGCTCGTCTTCACCCTCGACTCCGACGAGGAGGAGGACGGCGACGAGGGTGCCGACGACGGCAGCGACGGCGAGACCGGCGACCCGGGTGCGTCGGAGTGAGCCCCCGGGCCCCCGCGTATCTTAATTTTTTTATTTCTTCATCTTCTGAGGCCTTTGAGCCAATGCTTGTACAAACTGGCTTTATTTTATCTACAATCAAACAAGATTTTAATTTCTATGTTAGCTATGCTTGCTATATGCGCGCGATAAGGATGGTCTGTGTCGCGATCCTTTTGTATCTTGGCTTGAACGAGGGCTCGTGCTCCGGCCCCAGCCTCAAGCGGCGCGGGTCGGAGCTAGTGCCTGGGGAGATCCGCATGTCGAGACTGGCCAGGCCGGGAGCGCGGTGACCGAGGGTTTTGGGGACCCGATTGTGGGCCATTGCTGATTCCCCCCGGAGTTCACTATGCCCCGGGGCACGGCTCGGTTCTGGGCCCCGTTTGGCGGTTTTAGACGACCCGGGTTGCCGAGGGCAAGGTCGAGCACGAGCAGACTGACTCAAGTCAAGACTTTTCAAAAGGAAACGATAACACAGGCGCGGTCCTTAGGAAATTGAAAATGCTTGTTATTGAAATGCTAGGAAAGAAATAAACAAGTATGTGCATGTGGGAGCCCCCGGCCAACCCTGCGTGCCCGAGGGGGGCGCGGGGTTGGCCTAAGCCCGAGGTACGACACCCGACCGCCTTATGGGTAGAAGCGGCGAAGATGTTCGATGTTCCACGTGTTAGGCAACTCTGTGCCATCGCCCGTGGCCAATCGAACCGAGCCCGGTCGGGGGACGCCGATCACTCGATATGGACCGTCCCACATTGGTGAGAGTTTGCTCAGTCCAGCACGCGTTTGGACGCGGCGTAGGACAAGATCGTCGATGCAGAGTGATCGGGCCCGGACATGGCGCTGATGGTAGAGTCGCAGGCTTTGCTGGGAGCGTGCGGCTCGGAGGGCCGCGCGCCGCCTTCGCTCTTCCAGGTAGTCGAGGTCGTCTCGACGAAGCTGATCTTGATCAGTCTCGCAATACATGGTGGCCCGAGGGGACCTTAGGGTGAGCTCGGATGGGAGGACCGCCTCCGCGCCGTAGATGAGAAAGAAAGGCGTTTCCCCGGTCGCTCGGCTTGGAGTGGTTCGGTTCGCCCAGAGCACCGCTGGCAGCTCCTCGATCCACGAGTCGCCATGCTTCTTGAGGATGTTGAAGGTCTTGGTCTTGAGGCCCTTGAGGATTTTCGCATTAGCGCGCTCCACCTGGCCGTTGCTTCTGGGGTGGGCGGGTGAGGCGAAACAGAGCTTGATGCCCATGTCTTCGCAGTAGTCGCCGAAGAGCTCACTAGTGAACTGGGTGCCATTGTCCGTAATGATACGGTTAGGCACCCCGAACCGAGCAGTGATGCCCCTGATGAATTTTAACATCGAGTGCTTGTCGATCTTGATGACCGGATAAACCTCGGGCCACTTAGTGAACTTGTCGATTGCGACATACAGATACTCGAACCTGCCCGGGGCCTTCCTGAAGGGACCCAAGATGTCTAGCCCCTAGATAGCAAACGGCCATGAAAGAGGTATTGCCTGCAGGGCCTGAGCCGGCTGATGCGTTTGCTTGGCGTGAAACTGGCACGCCCTGCATCGTCGGACCAGGTCCGCTGCGTCGTGGAGCGCCGTCGGCCAATAGAAACCCTGGCGAAAGGCCTTGCCGACCAAGGTGCGCGAGGCGGAGTCGGCTCCACACTCGCCTTCATGGACATCGACAAGAAGCTCGACGCCCTGTTCCTGAGGAATGCACTTCAGGAGGACTCCGTTGGCCCCGCGCCGGTAGAGGGCCCCTTCCACCAGCACGTAGCGCTTGGAGATGCGACTGACGCGTTCATTCCCTTCGCGGTCCTCGAGTAGAGTTTGATCTTTGAGGAACGCCTGGATCTCAGTCATCCAGGCGATCAATCTTGGGGGGGCCGGGCTCGGCCCCCTCGGGTCCTGAGGCCTGGACTCCGACGGGCCTCGGGGGCCGTGCAGGCGCGTCCGTCTCCCCTTGGGGGTCGGGTCGCACCGATGGCTGGGCCAGCCTTTCTTCAAAGGCGCCCGGTGGGGTCGGGGCTCGCGATGAAGTGAGCCTCGAGAGTTCGTCGGCGACCGCGTTATCCCGTCTGGGCACGTGCCGAAGTTCTAACCCGTCGAAATGGCGCTCCATACGCCGCACCTCGCGGACGTAGGCGTCCATCTATGGGTCGGAGCACCGGTACTCCTTGGAGACCTGGTTAACGACCAACTGGGAGTCGCCTAGAACCAGGAGGCGGCAGATCCCCATTCCGGCCACCACTCTAAGTCCCGCAAGGAGTCCCTCGTACTCCGCCATATTGTTGGTTGCCCGAAAATCTAGGCGAACCAAGTATCTGAGGATGTCTCTGATCGGTGAGGTCAAGGTGACCCCCGCGCCGGCGCCCTGAAGGGCCAGGGAGCTGTCGAACTGCATCACCCAGTAGGTGGTGTGAGGCAGCTGCGAGGGGCTCGTGCTGGCCTCGGGAGCGGAGAGTCCGAGATCGGGCTCGGGAGCCGGGGTCCACTCCGCCACGAAGTCGGCGAGGGCCTGGCTCTTGATCGCGTGGCGTGGTTCAAAGCGCAAGTCGAATTCGGAGAGTTCGATTGCCCATTTTACCAACCATCCAGTACCCCCTCGGTTGCGCAAGATTTGGCCAAGGGGGTAGGACGTGACCACCGTGACCCGATGCGCCTCGAGGCCATCAGAATCGCGTAGAGCATCTTCTGGGCCTGAGGATATCGGGTCTTGGCGTCCCGCAGCGCCTCACTAACGAAGTAGACGGGCCGCTGCACCTTTCAGCGGGGCATATCCTCTTCGTTGAGGGCATCGTTCCCGGGGCGCTCGTCATCCGAGGGGCCTTGCCGGGCCCACTCGGCTTCTGTGCCGACGACCTCGGGGTTGGAGGGCGTCGGGCGCGGCCTTCCCGCAGTGGCCCCGGGGCCTTCCTACGGGTCGGGGGCGTCCGGCGCCGTCGGACGAGCGGGCAGAGGGCCACATCCGGTCGTCAGCGCCCTTAGGCCGCCGTCCGACTCGGGGGCCTCTTCTCCCTTCTCTGTCCCGGGTCGGGTCGGCACAGGGTGGGGGCGCGCGGGCCGAGGGCTGTCCTCGTCGCGCTCCACAACCAACGCCGCGCTGACTACTTGCGGGGTTGCCACCAAGTAGAGTAGCAACGGCTCATCTGGCTCCGGGGCGACCAAGATCGGGGGGGAACTGAGGTATGCCTTCAACTGGGTGAGGGCCCGCTCAGCCTCCTCGGTCCAGGTAAATGGCCCGGAGCGCTTAAGGAGCTTAAATAGGGGCAGCGCCTTCTCTCCCAGCCTCGATATGAATCGGCTTAAGGCAGCCATGCATCCGGTGACGCATTGCACGTCCTTAAGCTTGCTGAGGGGCGCATCCGCTCTATAGCTCGTATCTTCTCGGGGTTGGCCTCGATGCCTCAGGCAGAGATCAAGAACCCAAGAAGCTTGCCCGCAGGTACACCAAACACACACTTTTCGGGGTTCAGCTTTATGCGGACGGAGCGGAGACTTTTGAAAGTCTCCGCTAAATCCGAGAGCAAGGTCTCTTGGTCGCGTGTTTTCACAACCAAGTCATCGACGTAGGCCTCAACATTGCGTCCTATCTGACTACCCAATGAAATACGAGTAGTACGCTGAAAAGTAGGACCTGCATTCTTTAACCCGAAGGGCATGGTTGTATAACAATAAGTTCCTACAGGGGTAATGAATGCAGTTTTTTCCTCATCCTCCCTAGCCATGCGAATCTGATGATATCCTGAGTATGCATCTAGAAAACACAAAAGGTCGCAGCCCGCGGTGGAGTCGACAATTTGATCTATGCGTGGCAGGGGATAAGGGTCCTTAGGACATGCCTTGTTGAGGTCGGTGTAGTCGATGCACATCCGGAGCTTGCCGTTCGCCTTGGGAACGACGACCGGGTTCACGAGCCACTCCGGATGGATGACCTCACGGATGAATCCGGCCTCCAGAAGCCGCGCCACCTCTTCACGGATGAAGGCTTGGCGCTCCGGGGCCTGCCGCCGTACCTTCTGCCGGACGGGCCTTGCGTCCGGCCGCACGGCGAGACGGTGCTCGTTCACCTCCCTGGGGACCCCGGGCATATCCGCCGGTCTCCACGCGAAGACGTCGGCGTTTGCCCGCAGGAAGGAGATGAGCGCGTCTTCCTATTTGTCGTCCAAGAGACCACCAATCCGGGTGGTCTTGGACGGGCCGTCGCCCAGGGCGACCTCCTTCACCGGGACCTCGTCGCCTGAGGCCATCCGCTGCCTCGGGGTGGGCGAGGTGGAGGCGCCGAGCCTCTCGCCGTCGCCCGCGGGGTTGGACACCGCGGCGAGGCGGTCCGCGCGCTGCTCCATACAAGCAAGCGCGACTTTGAGGTCGCCGTGGACGACGATGGGGCCACTTGGGCCCGGCATCTTCATCTTGAGGTAGGCATAGTGGGTGGCCGCCATGAACTTCACCAACGCAGGCCTTCCCAGGACCGCGTTGTAGGGCAGATTAAGGTCCGCCACATCGAAGTCCACCCGCTCGGTGCGGAAGTTGGCGGGGCCACCGAAGGTGACTGGGAGGTCGATGTGACCTAGCGGCCAGGTGTGCCCCGGCGTCACGCCAATGATTGGCTGGGACGGCCGGAGCTCCATCTCCGGGGCCTTGATGGCATCAAAGGCCGCGGGGGAGAGGATGTTGACAGCTATGCCACCGTCTATCAGGACGCGCCCCAACTTCACATTGCAGACGGTGGGGGAGACCACCATCGCGATCTGTCCTCCACGGGCAACACATGGCGGGTGGTCGGTCCGGTCAAAGGTAAGGGTGACCTCCGACCAACGCGCCCGCCGCGCCGCCTCATGGGTAGGGACCGCGGCCAAAAGCTCTCGCTTCATGGCCTTGAGGCTCCGGCGAGAAGCGTGAGCGCACGCTCCCCCATCAACGGTGGCGACGGTGGCCTCGGGCTCCTGAAAGCCCATGTCATCACCGCCATCGTCGACGTCCTCAGCGAGGGCCTTCTGTTTGGCCTTACTTCGCTGGTTGTCGGTGGGAATCGTCGGGGCCTTGCCCTCACGGCATTCCTGCCTCCTCTCCTCCTCCCACTTCCTCGTCCGCTCGGCCAAGCTTTTGACCGCGCGGCAGTCGGCGAGGTCGTGGAGGGAGGTGTTGTGCACGGTACACCACCTGCCGGCCGGGCGCTCTCTACCGGGAGCGCCGGCCTCCTTCTTTTTGTTGCCCACGGGCCTCCCCTTTCGAGGGGCCCGCGAAGCGCCCTCGGCGGCGAGGACATGACCCTCGTCGTCGGAACGGGCCGACCTTTTCTTCCTCCTATCCCGCCGCCCTGAACGAGCGGCGGACTCGGGGGCAGCCGGAGCCGCCGCTCCAGAGCCGAAGGAGTTCCAGGTCCGGGCCTCCTCCTTGCGAGCCACACGGTCTACGAGCTCGAAGAGCTGCGCGGTGGTCTGGGCTCCTTGGAGGCGATCTTTTCGAGCATGCGGTTGTGCCGCACGTCCCCCCTGAATGCGTAGATAACCGCATGTGCAGGGATGCAAGGTATGGTGTTGCGGACTTGACAGAACCGCTGGATGTACGAGCGGAGAGACTCATCGTCCCTCCGCTGTACCGCATGCAAGTCCGCCTCTTCGCCTGGGCGTGGATATGTGCCTTGGAAGTTCGTGGTGAACTGCTGACATAAATCCTCCCAGGAGTGGACCGACGCGGGTGGCAGGTTCATTAGCCAACCCCGCGCCTGGCCCTTCAAGGCCATGGGAAAGAAGTTCGCCATGACCCTGTCGTCACCCCCCGCGGCTTCTATTCCAGTCGTGTAGATCTGGAGAAACTCGACGGGGTTTACGCTTCCGTCGTATTTTTCGGTGATGGTGGGCCGGAACCTCGGGGGCCAATGGACATTCCGAAGGGTCACCACGAAGGCTCGACAGCCGGCACCACCAACCGGGGACACGGGGGGCTGGCCCCCGTGACCAAAAAGGGGCGGCGCCCCAGAGGAGAAGGCGCCTTCCGTTGCATGGGCGGCGCGACGAGCATCGCGCCGGCGCTCGATATCGAGCCGGGCGTCTGGCCCCCCATGCATATTCTCATGAGTCGGAGGCGTTGACGAGGGAACCGCGGGCAAACGGTGGGTGCCGGCCGTCGCCCGTCGTCCCCTCCGCCTCGACAACATAGAGCCGGCGGTGGCAGCGCCAGAGGTCCCGGTGGCGGAAGACCGCCTGCCGGTGCCTAGGCGCTGCTGCGCCGTCATGACCAGGTTGGCCACGTCATCCAGCCAACGCTGGGCCGGGGTCTCTGGATCGAGGACGACAGGCGGGTGACGCAAGAGCGCGCCCGCAGCCTGGAGCGCGCCCTGGGGCGTGCCGCCATCACCATAGGTCAGGCGGCAACACACCCCGCCTTGCCGTCCTCCTTGGTCGCCTGCGGGCGGCAAGGTCGCGGATCCCTCAACTTCCTCAAGTGTCTTCCCCCGCCCAAGATTCCGGCGAGAGGGGGATGATGGGGTGCGAGCCCGACGACGCGGGTTCTGCTCCCCGCCATCACCGCTGGCGCTCAAGGAAGGATCGTACGCCACTGCCTCTTCGGCCATAGGGCTGACCTGGCGAAGCTTGGCGCACACAAAAGGAAATGGGGGCTCAGAAAAACACGCGCGCACGCCCCCTACCTGGCGCGCCAGATGACGGAGCGTGAAACTCCTCACCGGGAGACCGTGCAGGTCCCTGTTTGCCGGTTCGGCCGGGGGCGCAAGGTGAAATTCTTAGCCCTTGATCTGTGGGATCTCAGCGAGAAAAACGTGTGGACGCAGGCGATTTAGACAGGTTCGGGCCGCTAAGAAGTGTAATGCCCTACTCCTGTGTTCTGGTAGATCTGAGAGTGTGATGGGATTCAGAGAGAGTCCAGCCAGCCCCTAGACCGAGTCAGCCAGAGTCCTTCTTCCTCTCTTAGGCCTGGGCCTCCTTTTATATGGCAAGGGGCTACCACATGGGCCACGAGCTGCCTAAGAAAGAAAACATTCTTTTACATTTAAGGCTATCCTGCTGCCGGAAGCAGCCTCTGACAGACGTCGCAGCACGCCTTCGCTCGGTCAGTCGACCCTTCCAGGGGACGCCCGTTTCAAACTTCATTAAATGGCAGGCGACTTCCGCGTCTCGCCTACGCCGGCATCGGGAAAGCATCTGACCGGAGCTGACACGCCAACTCCGGGAGTTGGCATACCAACTCCGGCTGAGAGACGAGAGACTGAGGGCTCTCATCATTCCGACGGGACGGGGCGAGGCGTGCTGCAGGCCGCCTGGCGCCACCTAACCCACGATCTGACCGGTCTGCGATCGGTCACTCGCTGTGACCGGTCACGGACCGGACATGCACGCGCCACGCCGCATTAAATGCGGCGTAGTGCGCTCGTCTGAACCGCCATAAATGCGGTTAGGTGAGCTCTGCCGTGCTCACCTAACCTGCGCACGTGGCACCAAAACCACAGGGGGTCGGGGCGCCCCAGCCCTCGGGGCAGAAACGGGAGCGGCCCGACCCTGGGGGGAAATCGGGAGGGCAGCCGCCACGTCACCCTCGGGCCCGACCCCTCCGGGGGAACGGGCCACGTGGATCCCTGTGGCCGCCCTTCCCTTTGGTCTCGACACCCCCGGTCCCATGTCCCGACAAGGGGACTTGAGTCCCCCCAGCACCCATCTTGGATCTGCCCCTGCTCTCCTTCACCTCATCGTTTAAGCTTAGATGACATTTAGAGCGTTGTGCTTAGATGCTTATAGTATTTCCTCTAATCTTAAAAAATGAATTAACATAATTTTTAAGATATTTTTTTATAGAATGTTTTTTAGAAAAATATCTTTTAGTGGTTCAGAAAGTGTGCGCGCGAAAAACGAGTGTCTTTTCATCTCTTTGCCCATCTGTAGAACACATCCTAAGAGCAAGTACTATAAGGGTTGTGATGCTACCCATGAAAATACCACATTGGATTGAGTGATGATGTGGAGGAGAAAAGTGAGAAGAGAGGATGAGCCACCCCTCATGTAAGGGAAAATCTTTGCACAAACTTTTAAAAAAGCGTAAAAAGAGAGTGAGATAGTGTGAGAGTGAACTAATAAAAAAAGATTATTAGGGTTTATGTATTAAAGACAATATACTGCACATGTTGCCTCTTAATTAATGAGTGGATGATATGGCTAAAATTAAAGGTGATAGTCACCTCTCCGACAAAACTTGCTCTAAGTATGATTAGGGGTTAAGTATACTAAACAATAACTTTTTCATACATTGTAACAGACCAGTCTCATGCAAGTAAAGATAGACTATAAATATGGGATCCAGATCTCTTGGAGTTGGGACCAACTCCACCGGGTGGATTTGGTCCAATCTTAACCGTTCTTTCACTTCTACGGCTGAGATCATGATACCTACCCTTCTTCTAATTAACTATCTTAGTCATATAGATTTGGAGGAAAAATACTTAGTTTTCTAGCTATTCCCACCATAACCATGATTATTCTCCGGCCAACACAATTAATAAAACAACGCTGGCCATCACAAAACCATCTAAATAAACATTAGCATTATGTTCTTCACCATGGTTTGGGGTGGAGATACCCTTGAATGACAAAGACGAAGCCGTCGTGGCTCTGGCGAGGAAATGATGGTCTCCTGGTTTGGTGGACAATTGGCTGCATTTGAGCCATAGACAAAAAGAAAGAGAAAAGATATCTCTCATTTTTCACGCGCACGCTTGAACGATGTTTTTTTTAAAAAAATCTACAAAAAATTTATTTTAAAAAATCATATTAATTATTTTTAAATTTAAAATGATTAATACTTAATTAATCATATGTTAATAACTTATCTTATTTTATAAATTTTCTTACTCTTATTCTTTTTCATATTCTCACATACTCCTAAGGCTGAGTTCTTTTCTTGGTGTTGAGAGTTAATCTTCTCGACATGCAAAACGGAGCGACTCATTAGCACATGATTAATTAATTATTTGCTAAATTTTTTTTAAAAAAGGATCAATATGATTTTTTAAAGCAACTTTCTGTTGATGTAAAAACACACACTGGCCTGGGAAATCTGCTTAACTCCAGTGCAGGTCCAAAGATTTCTTTCGGGTTCTAGGCGTGCCAATTGGTTTGATCCTGCAACCAATAAGAAACAAAGAAAACGCAGTTAAATCCACCAATGATAGCCGATCAGCTGGCTTGCCGATGACATATCATTGAGCATTGAGCCGATGCAAGATGCATTAAATCGGCTATAACAGATAAAGCAAGATAAAGCTAAATCTACTCAATCGGCTGTAGATATCAACCAAATATAATCTAAGTCTCAGAATATATTTAAACCAAGTGATTGGGATAGATCGGACAGGGGCCGAGACAGTATGAATCACTTATGTCTAAATACACCTCAAGAGAGAGATTATATATATTCATAGCATAGCCGATTAGGTAAATCTAACATGTATCGGCTAATACTCCGATACCACTTTATACAGAGATATTATCATGAACAAAATATATTAAACAACTCGTCAAACTAATGTTAAGATGATCCTAACCAGATTTGACAACAAGCTCAATATATTTTACTAAGTTAATATCTCGATATAAAGGGCAGATTTAATATATCAAGATAACAAGATAATTAAACCAGGTAAGATCGGCTGAAACCCCGACGCTATCTCTATTAGCAATCATAGACAGGCTAGAAACTATAATTCTAAACATGATTTAGTAGGTCAAACCTAACTGATGCAGCACCAAATATGTAAAGAAACATAATGTCTGGATGATCAAGTCGATGAAAACCTTTTCGAGATGGTAGATATATTATATAATCTAGATCAACAGCGATATATAACCCTATTGGTTGCTTTTCTGTGAAACAGACATCAACCGATCTAGGCTATATATTGATATCAATTCAGATTATACAATATATATGATAACTCGACGATTCACACAAACAGAATCAGAGTGTCATAAAGATGGAAGCACTAATCCCGAGAGCGCAAGCCGCCATAACAAGTTTTACCTCTTGTTGGAGATCGAAGCCGATGCAGCCCAACTCGAAAGCAAGAACTCGTCGAAAACAGTGAAAGAGTAAAGGTGGCGATGCGCCGAAATTGTTGTATTGATTCGTTTTTTTTTCTTTACACGAACCTGGGCTTAATTTATACCCAGAATTACACAATATGTCCTTGTCGGACACGACTCTTATCTCTATTACAACTCATATTGAAGATAATTCCCTAATACAAACTCTAACCGACAGTATCTATTAGGAAACTAATATTATATCCTAATTAATAGATACAATTCCCTTCTTCGGACCCAATCCGTATGTGGGAATCCTTATGAAGCTCATCAACCGAACCCGACAAAGACTCTGTTATCTTCTCGTCGGAATCGGCTACATCGGCTATCCTTGTCCGACTCTGTCTCAGCCGATGGTCACGATAGCCGACCCGGTCACCAGCCGACACACACCGCAGCCGATTCAGTCACCAACCGATTCTTACTCTGTTTTGGTAACCGCCAGCTTCCTCCAAATCCGTTTCGATTCTATCTTCAAATCCAATACTTGATTTACCAAATTTGGTCGTTAACACTTTCATATAAAAACTTTTTGCAAAAAACACACCGTTTAGCAGTTTGAAAAGCGTGCGTGCGGAAAACGAGGGGATGAGTTGTAACGGTAGGAAACGAAATCAGCGTAAGTGTAGTCGTTGCAGGAACATAGGAGTGAGGTGAGGTGCTGGCAGCACGGCACACAGCAACACATATAGACTCAAAGCCGACGCCATTGCCGTCGAGACGACACCGCAGTGACGCGCCTACCAACACCTTTAGCCGAACATGTGGCTTCGTGGTGCTTCGCTTGTGATTTAATTAGGAAAGGAAAGAGACACGGTTATAGAGATTAGAGAAAATCTCAGCCGTAAAAGTCAAAGGACAGTTGAGATTGAGCCAAATCCACCTGGTGGAGTTGGCCTCAACTTCAGCGGATCCGGACCCATAAATGTGATTATTAGAGAATAAAATATCGAATCTAGTGGTTACGTACCTATGCTATACGTGTGTATACGCGTGGTGTGAAAAGGGGTTGGAAGGAATACGACCCCGCTTTTAAGCTACAGCCTACAATAGTAGAGATGAGAGAAGAGGATTGTTGTGAAAAGCCCACTGTGGAATGACAACACATAACTGCAACGTGTTGATGGGCCAGACATGAAACAGCCTTAGCGTAGTCAGGCCTTGTTAAGACATGAATGGGCTTGGATTTCGGTCCATCGAAACATGACGAACATGGAGATGGAATCCGTATCTGGCCATCTTGGCTTGTCATGGAAAAAGAAGACCAGATAAACGCTATGTGTGGGGCACACGAAGGAGTTTTTGGGCCAAAATGAGCATGATTGTGGGGGGAATTCCGAATAAAAAAACAGGGTGAATATGAACCGGCACATATACAATAAAGAAATTTTTATCGAACTATAAAAAACATTCAAATTGAGCTTCAAACTTTGTCAAATTCAATTACTACCTTAAGTCTCAACAGTCAACAATACATCACAAAACACAATTAATTAGGATGCTAACTTAAATTGGGCTAAGCTGTTATTATGGTATATGGATAATGGTATGGGCCTTTGTAACTCCCAAACATTCCGAGAAATTATTCGAAAAGTTTTCGACCGATTTTGAGTTTCGACAGAAACTGTCCTTATCATATTTGTTTCCATTTCCGACAAAAAATTCTGAATTCGTTTCCGAAAAATTCCGATCGATAGTTTTCATTTTCCAAAGCAAGTTTGGAATTCTGAAAGTTTTCGTACCGTTTCTGTCGACGGGTTATATCCATAGACCATATTCTGAGGGTATTAGGGTGCTTTGGAGCAAGGATCTACACAAAACGACATCAAGCACACAAAAGACAAAGATTATACTGGTTTAGGCCCTTCGTAAGGTAATAGCCCTACTTCAGTTTATATAAAATTATAACGAGAATCACAAAGATTATAATAGAGAATAACAGAAAGTATTGAGTACCGACAAAATCCCTGTCGAGAACAACTCAACGAGATCCAACCGGCGAGTTGTCTTCAAAGTCCTTCGGATTGCTTCTGCTGTGATGGTGGTTTGCGCTATATTTTGATGATCCCGTACCCCATGGAGGGCCTTGTATTTATACCGTAGACTGCCTTCATTTCCAAGTAGAACTCGAAGAATATTTCCGTCCTACAAGATCATAAAGATTGTATTTTCCCCGAATATGATTCTAATACCTTCTATTCGGAATACAATTTCTCTTAAAATGAGCCAAATTCCATAATATTAAGATAATCTTCTCGTATACTAAGGGTATGTCATATCCGTATACTTCATAACCCCAAAAATAGGAGGTATACCTTATCCGTAACCCTTACAGTTTTCATCCCTAATTGGGATGAACTAGCGAATAAGAAGGGATTAATATGGAATTTGTTGTATTTTATACGTCAAAAACTGCACTTTGCTATTTCTAAAACTGCAGTGCTATGCAATGTTCATTTTTAATTCATGCTAATTGCATTATTATTGTTATATATATGTTTTACTTTATTTTTGTCTATTGTAACTTTGTATTTTTTTTATGAGTTAGTAGTTTATTTCATGTAATTTTCTAAATTGGTATAGGCACTACTACAAAAATGGACTTTGGTACCGGTTGGAAAACCCTAATAGGTGCCGGTTTTCCAACCGGCACCCAGTAGGCGGCACTAATGAGCGCGCCGGCACCAATGTCATATAAAAAACCGGCACCAATGTGGAATTCACGAGCCAAAAAAAAAGGAAGCCACGGCTCGAGCCAATACTTTGAGCCGATACTTCGAGCAACCCCAACCCCAGGTGTTCCTCATATCAATCTTCAACACATACAACAAATGAACAACCATCTCACATCAACAGATCAACAAGAACAACAAACGATCGACACAGCTCACATCAACAGATCTCACATCAACAGATCTCATATCAACAGATGAACTCCCACATGAACAACAACAACGCATCTCACATGAACAAGAATAAGAATCAATAATTTCCTAAGATGTACTTGCACCTGGAGCCGCCGCGGGAACTCTCGCCGACGCCACCCTCCCACCGCCGACGCCAGATCCGCCGTGGGAATTAGCACCCACCAATGCCGCTCACCCGCCGCCGATGCCGCAGATACCGGATCGGCCGCGGGAGACACCGCCGACGCCGGATCCACCACGGGAACACCCGTCGACGCTGCCCGCCAGCCACCGATACCGCCGACGCTCAATCCGTTGCAGGAGACCCCATCGACGCCGCCCCGCCCACCGTCGACGCTGCCGCCATCGGATTGTCCGCAGGAGAAGCTGCCGTCGGATTCGCCACGGGAGAAGCTGCCAATGGATTCGCTACGGGAGAAGTCGTCGTCGCCAACGCCGCAAACTCCCACAGCGGAAGAGGTGGGGAGAAGAAGGGGAGGGAGAGGTGAGGCGGCGAGGGAGAGGGAGAGGTGAGTGTGAGCGAGAAAGAGGAGGCGGACGGTGAGAGGAGTGGATTAGGATAGGGGCGAGAGAGAGGAGTGGATAAGGAGGCAGAGATCGGCTCGCTCGGATCGGCTCGGTTTGGGATGGGTGTCGGTTAAAAAAAACCGACACCTATAATAATATATTATAGGTGTCGGTTTTTTAAGTTAACCGGCACCTATAATATATTATAGGTGTCGGTTCTTTTAAAAACCCGGTACCTATAGTATTGGTACCGGTTTTTCCTAATGAACCGGCACCTATAGCTCCTTAAAGGTACCGGTTCATTAAGAAAAACCGGTACCAATACTATATGTACCGGTTTTTTTAATTTTTTCATCATATGGAGATGAAAAATAACCCATAGGTGCCGGTTTAAAATGAACCGGCACCTATAAGGTCGGTCCCTATGAGGGTTTTTGTAGTAGTGAGGTTAGAAAAAATGTTGATCACTCTTTTATCTAAAGAGGGGACTTTTCTTAAATAAGCAATGGGGGAATGATCAGTATTGTGAAACAAATCTTCAGGAAATAAGTTTTTGGGTGTCAATCCAAATCGAAGTAGAAATAAGATAAAGACCCATATATATATATATATATATATATATTAGGGGCATGCATGGTGAGACATTTGTTTGCTTGTACGCAAGAACATATCTGATAAAGAGATATTCATACGTCAAATGTATATTTTGTGTGATGTTCTTGACAACAAAGGAATGGTGTGGATGTTCTATTATTTTCTTATGCCTTTGCATGCCTTTTACTGCTCTAGGAGGGAAGGGACGCTCTGTTTTACAATCATGAAAACCATTTGGTTAATATATATAAGAGATGAGAGAATTGATTGATTATTTTACGAAAATTTCAGGCGCTTGGAATCTAGATACTCCTGATTAATATGTAGCATACAACTATACCGTGCGAAGATATATGGTAGTACGATATTCATGCGTTCAAAACAGCCTCACATTTTGATCTAATATATGCGCGCTTGAATGGTACTCCTATAGTACTACACAAAAGAGACTCGCTATATTCTTAACTTGAAATTTCAACGGTACAATAGCTCCCACGTGATATGTTATGGCGTACGGTGTGTCGGTGTGCATTTTCAGATCTTGGAAAATAAAATTTGCTTGCTGATGATACAAGAAATTAATTACGGCACTGACGCAATTTAGCTACGTTTCTTCTCCCAACTTGTGCGTTGTGGAAAATGATGCATATAACGTACATTAAGACTATAAGGAGATGTCAAGACAATAACATGAGACTTATTATTGATTGTTCTACTGTTGCACAGTTTGGCCTTTAGGCCGTGCAGTCGTTATTGGAGTTTATATATGCTCTCTCTCCTTTCTTCAGTCAGCCTACCAGAGTTGTAGAAACACAAGGAAACAAAAAGTACTTTTACATGTATATTTGTCTTTGTTTTTCCTAAGTATAGTTGCCATCATCTGATCAGTAATTACGTACAAGAACCATCTTCCATGTCATGTCCCTGGTCACTTTACATCATAACTGACGATTTTGTGGAAACATTGGTGAATCGTCCACTTCGTTTAAGCGTTTAACATTTTGATTATAAAGCTGGTCAAATCTTAGGTCCTATCTTAGCTCCTCTAGCTTCTGTGTCGCTGGCTTCAACCTGACCAAGCAAATAATGTGATATTGCATATGCCTAGCTAACAATGATAATGATGCGCGTATTTCCCGATCCAAAAACATTTCTTTGATCTCAAATTTTATTTTTGATTTGCCCTAACACTCGTTGCCCACGCCCTTTGAGCATGCCCAACAACTCCTACTCCCTGTCCTAGAAAACATCATCAGTGTCGGTTGAGAAATCCCTATAGATATCGGATTTTTCAACCGACACCAAGAAGGCAGCACTGACGGCACCTTTGAGGCGCACACGAGCCAAAAAAAAATCAGCTCGACACATCGAGCCGATGCATTGAGCCATCAAGCCGATCCCAAATAATACCCCAAATCCCAACATGATGCCTCAAATTCATGAACACATGAACTATAATCAATAATCCCTAGAAAAACAACACATCTAGATCAAATCCGAGACAATCAAACATGAATAAACATCAACACATCACAAGAGGGAGAGGAAGAGGCGGATCCCCCAGCCACAGATGCCGTCGCACCTCTAGCCGGCGGCCCCACCTCCACGCCGGTGGTTGTCGCAGTGCCGTCGAATCCGCGTCGCACCTTCAGCCAGTGGCCCCACCGTCGGATCCACGTTGCCGAGGGACGAGTGCCAGCCTCCGCCGAGGGGCGAGTGCTGCCACGTCGCTAGATCTGGTGCTGCCGAGGGGCATGGGCCGCCGCTCGTCGCTGAGGGGCGCGGGCCACCGCCACGCTACCGAATCCGGCGCGGCCGAGGGGCACGGGCCGCCGCTCGTCGCTTGCCACCAAGGGGCACAAGCCGCCGCCACGCCGTCGGATCCAACGCTCCTGAGGGGCGCGGGCCGCCGCTCGCCACCGGATCCGGCATTGCCGAGGGGCACCGCCACGTCGTCGGGCGCGGCCGCCGAGAGAGAGAAGAGCGAGAAGATAAGGTCGGGGAGAGAGAGGGCGCGACTAAAAATATCTCTTACTCCCCTGTGTGGCTTGGCTCGATTTTTATGGTGTCGGTCTTTTTGAAAAACCGACACCTATAACACATTATAGGTGTTGGTTTTCTAATTAATTGGCATTCATAATAAATTAAAGATATCGGTTTTTTTATAAAAAAACACGTATAGTATTGGTGTCAGTTTTTCTATAGAACTGACACCTATAGTTTTTTGAAAGTGTCGATTTTTTGTGTTTTTAACCTGCGGAGGTGGCAAAAGGTGTATAGGTGTCGGTTTTAGCACTTTCAGCACCTATAATGCCGACCTCTATATGTCTTTTTTAGTAGTGTTAGATTATCTTTTTTTTGAAAAAATTGGCTCCAACGGTTTCCTTATGCGAGTTTTCCTATATATCTCGCTCTTCACGACTCGGGAGTCCTCATTCCCAGTTCACGGATCCGAGGAGTACATATGATCGTTGGTAGGGAGATCACCACAAACTTCTGGAAGTTTAATAGGAACCACGTTTTTATTTTAGGAAATCAGTTTTTAAGCCATCTATTGAAAGGATTAATATTTTCATGCCTCAAATTTTGTTTAGGATTTTAGAAAACAAAATTTTAAAGATAAATTTTTTTGTATCTCTTGATGATGCTCTTGGACCTGTTGGAATTGATGGATGGGCTAAAGTCCATTCGAAGATTAATCCTTTCAAAAATCATAAAAGCCTATCTAATGGGAAAGCATGCATGAGAATGTTTAGTATCATCTTATCTATTCTAGTAGAGGGACACTTTTTAAAAAGGAGAGTGCTTTCCTAGCCACTTGAGGCATGTATGGTGGAGAGAACTGAAGAAACACATGCGCTCGCTCGCTCGCTTCGCCTCGCCACCAAAAATTGGTTCATCATCTTTGCACAGACGTGGCTTTCTTTTGTAGTTTTTGTTTTGCTGCAAAATTCTATGTTTGTTTTCGGTAACCTAGTTTTTGAAAATACACCACATGAAGTCCGGGTAGGTTATACACGACTTATCCGGTTCCCTTTTGCATTTTTTATTTTGATGCAAAATTCGGTGTTTGTTTCTGGTAACCTAGTTTTAGAAATACTGCGTGGAAAATTCGATGTTTGTTTTTGGTAACTTAGTTTTTTAAAACACACCATGTGGAGTCCGGATAGGTTATACACAACTTATCCGGTTCCCTTTTGTAGTTTTTGTTTTGATGCAAAATTCAGTGTTTGTTTTTGGTAACCTAGTTTTTGGAAACACATCGCATGGAGTTTGGATAGATTACACATGACTTATCCGGTTCGATTACGTGTTATGGAGATTGTGCAGCCATCCTGATCACGCGTGATATTTTCTCTATATAAACCGAGCCGCCGTCTCCTCGCAACACACGCGAAGACAATCTAGGTTTGCCTCCTCCTCTGTGATACGTCGTCGCTTGTAGTTTACTCCGTCCCGCTCATCGGCATACACCAGTGATCAAGAGAGAAGGTCTTTGAAACATTCTCCATCGACGTCCTTCATCGGGAGAAGGCGGCAATAAGGTTTTTAGAAAGCGCTTTGCACGACGGCTCGTTGATCTTCCATAACGGCTCGTCTTCCTCTACGTTCGAGGGTTGCGTGCCGACCACAACACTTGGCACCACGCGTTGTTCCTACGGTGCGCACTGCTCCCCGTCAACCTGATCATATTCCACAGTAGAACTAGAACCTTCGGTACGTCTTCAATATGTTTCGAATCTTTGATCTGTACGTTCATGTGTGTTGCCTAGTATACATGTCTAGATCGTATGATGTGGTTCTGCTAATTTATATCCTCTATATCATGATTTTATTTATGAAATAAATTAAATCTATGTGTGCTTATATTTTCATCAAGATTATTTTTTAAGGAAAAAAAGCCCTTCTTCCCCTTTGCTTCTTCGTCTATCCATACTTCATGATTACTTGCCCTCTTTGTCTTATATCTTTGCTGAACTCTAGTTGATGGCACCCCTATTTAATTACTTGGATATAGTCGATAAGCGTGATAGCCTCGGCATGGCAAATTCTCATGCTCGTTTATTCCCTCCACATTGACCACCTCCAATAAAGAATAATGGCAACGGAAAGGACACTGATGTGAATAAATAGTGAGAGATAGCGAGCTTTGCCCATTGGTTGGCGAGAGGTTGATGTCGAAGAGATTAATTCAGCTTGGAGACATGAACCACTCAACTGTTGGATCTTTTAGCTCAAGATTGGGAGCCAATGATTGAGCCCTTAGCTAGTACAGAATTTGATACTTGAGGATGGAGTTTTTTTTTATCGTGAGGATGGAGTTTGTTCTGAGTTAGTAGGGTGCTTAATCACATAGTTTCTATGGTAGCAGAAGAGGGAGGAAGGGTAAAGAGGTCTTTCAACATGCCATTTACCAGTCATATGTAACTGAAACAGGCTAATTACGATGGATGACTAATCGAGCATGGTTGCATTGCTAGCGGTGTGTCGTCGATTCAATCTATGACCTTTTTACAGTACAACAAATTAGTTTGGACCGTCCATTTTATGCTAATTCAATAGATGTGTCGTTCGTTCGTCTTACCTCCAGTGAGGAAATACATCATATAAAAGAAAGAAATGAATTCTTGAACCTGCTTTAAAAACGTAAAAACTAGTCCGTACAGGTACACGAATTAGTCTTACAACGTGACGTCTACCGAAGCCGTCCAATTAAAGCTATACTTCAAAAATTTTATCTCTACGCTGTTTGAGAGTCCAACGGGAGTCTTCCTATGAGTTAGTATTTGTCTATTTTTAATCTTTGATAACTTATATTTTTTAAACTATGTATTATTTTTAAGATCCATTTTAACCATTGAACTTCACTCAAAATATGACGAAATGAATATAATATTGAATATATTTAAATATTTAAAAGTAATTTAGTCAAATAGTAGAAGTAACTAAGCTCTACAATAGAAGTAATGTTTTATACACTATAACTAATTACATATATACGTTAAAAGAAAGATTTTGATAGTTAAAGTGTAAATTCACAAGTTAATACGGAATTTTTTTTATTCGAGGTAACCATATATATATATATATATATATATATATATATATATATATATATATATATGAAAATGCAAATTTGCACTCGGGTTCACATGTATCCACAATCTACATCGTTGATGTGTTTCAAGATTTGTGTTACAAAATATACATAACCTTAATCAAATAAATGCTTACTATAGAGAGAAAAGATTAGATTGGTACACAATACGTATAATATGTATGTTGTATTTTTTACCAAAATTTTTTTTCAATAATAACCATATATGACATTTAGTGCATGGTATTCTCTAACCCTTTTTTTATAACATGATATTGAGTCAAAATAAGAAAATGATACATCTATTATATTACCAAATTGATATCTTACAAAAATGATACTCCCGAAATGATATATATCCTACCATCAAAAACTACATAAACAAGGTATTTTATATGAACAAGATAAATTTAAGCTGGTAAATTGACAACCTCGGCATTTTACATACAAGAAATACAAAAACTACATAAACAAGGTATTTTACACTTGTAAATAACATCGTATAAAAGAAACATCATGCATGGTACATTTTGTTAGCATATAATGTATCTGCCCTAAAATTCGTGTAAGTTATATATAAGTTGTAGATTGTAGGTGCATGTGAATCTGAATGCAAAAATTTCAAGTTATATATATATATTATTTTATAAAAGCAGTTTATTTTATATAGAAAGTAACTCTTAGTAGTATTAGAAGTTACTACACTCTTATAGAAAAGTAACTTTGAAAAAATAAAACTAACTTTTTAAGATGTTAGAAGTAACTGGCGCTACTAGCGAAGTAACTATTCACGGTATTTTAATTAACTAGAGAAGTAATTGTCTGTCTAGATTCGTAATCCTAGGATATGTTATATATGTACTAGTTTGCACTTATATTGGGACGGAGAGAGTACACTGTTAGAAGAAACTAGCTATTCACGGTATTAAAAGCAACTACACTACTAACGGGAAGTAACTCTATACAGTATTAAAAATAATTATACTGCTAAAGAGAAGTAACTTTTCATGGTATTTGAAGTAACAATACCGATAGAGGAGTTGAAAAAAATAATCTGAATATATTTGATATTGGACTCGTTTTTTCACATATTCTAAATAGAGTATGATGGTTCAATTGGATCTTAAAAATAATATACGATCTAAAAGATATAAGCCATCAAAATTTTATAAATACTAGTGTAATGTTGCTAGACTCCGTGCCATGTGAACTGCGTGATGCTAACAAGTGAGTGCGCACTCTCTAGACACACCTTTTTTTTATGGGAAAATTTCATTTCTACCCCTACTTTGATTTATAATATTGATTTTACCCTTACTTTTTAAGGTTTTCGTTTTTGCCCCTACTTTTTTGAACCGAAAGAGACGTTTATCCCTGCTTTAGATGGAAGTGAATGGGACTGTCTTTATGGCAGTAAAGAAATAGAGAAAAAAAGAAATAAACATTTTTTGAATTATTGTTTGACCATGTTACCCCTGGGAAGTATCCAATAGGAAAACCCTTCCTTTCTATCCGGTGGCACACGGTCCCTCCCGAAAAAATCCCATCCAGCGGCATCCGGTGGCGCGGTAGGTGGCGGCGACCGAGTTGACAGGCGGCGGCGAGCGAGCGTCGGCGGCGAGCGTGCCAAGCAAAGAGCCCTCACGGCGGCAGCGAGCATGCAGGGAGAGGGCTCACCAGCGGTGGGGAGAAGGTTTGGTGGCGGTGGGGAGGGGGCTTGGTGGCAGCTGGGAGGAGGCTTGGAGGAGGAGGCGGCAAGGGGCTTGGAGGCGGCTTTGGGCTGGGGGTTTGGGGCTAGGCGGCGGGGAAGAGGCTTGCCGGCGATGGTAGGGAGCTTGGAGGTTGTTAGGCGGCGGCATGGAGGTGGCTTGGCGGTGGCTATAAGGGGCTAGGAGTTGCGGGGAGGATTTGGTGCCGGTGCTGGGATGTGAACCTATTCTGATTGGATTTGAGAAGGGGAGCCATGGAGGAAATCTTGCAAATGAAGGAGATTTTCATGGAAGAAGCCAACAAGTAACCCCTTTGTGCTATTCTTGTGAGTGTAGTTGTCTCACAGTTTGGTTCATACAACAAATTAGCTAAATGTGTATTTTTGTTGCTGTGATTTGTAGGAAAATTCACAGTGAGTTGAAATTAGTTGTTAGCGTCGGGTCATTTTCAACTTGCCAGATGGAGGGCCAAAGACCTATGTCCAGGGTAACATTACCGACACAACATGTTGACTTTGTGGGATTCTTAGTAATACATGACTTTGTGGCGTTTTTTGAATGGTGACTGTATTGAGATTAAATCAGATGAAGAAATGCTAGATTGGTTTCAGCTGAACCTAGAGAAGGGGGTTGTATGCATTGATGCCAACATAATTGATTTTGATGGTCCATTACAATTTTCACCCACAAAACGTAGGTGTCATCCTTCAGTGAGGAATAGGGCAGCCACTAATGAGAGAGCCACAAATGAGATAGGCACAAACGAGATAGCCACTAATGAGAGAGCCAAGAAATCTAGCTCTGACCCTGAGTTTGATCCTGATCAAGGAATAGTTGATGAGGATGATGACGATGATGTACCTGTCTTGGCATATGATGTTCATGATCCATGTATTGATGTTGGTGTGGTGTTCCCAGATGTGAATCAGTGCAAGTCAGTAGTTACACATCATTGTATCTTGAATGATCATGTTTTTGAAATTATCGAGAAAGACAAGAAAAGATTTAGAGCCATATGCAAGAGTGCAGATCAAGGCTGCAAGTGGATGTTTTTTTGCATCTAGTAGTACCAATTACGCTGGATGTAAGGTAAATTCAGATTTGTAGTTTTTTTAGCTCTTTTCTGCAATAAGTAATTTTAGCCTTGTCCTTATTTGACATGAATTCTGTCTATGCACTCTTTGGTTGCAGGTTAAGACAAGTAGACCAAAGCACACTTGTGGTTCTTTCAATAATTGTGGTGAAACAATGGCTTCAAATAAGTGGGTAGCTGACCGAGTAATGGAGTTGTTGCGGGATGACCCCTCATTAGGACCAAAGAAACTATAGGATGAGCTGAAGAAGAAATACACAGTGGATGTCCCTTATTTAAGGGTTTTCAGAGGCAAGGAGAGACCACTTGACATGATAAATGGGAAGTGGGATGACAGCTATAACCTATTTCCTACTTATCGAGATGAGCTTCTAAGATCAGTGCCAGGCAGTGTAGTTAAGTTGGACACTGAAGAAAGTAATGTTGATGTGTGTTTTAAGAGATTCTTTGTAACTCTCAAACCATGCATTGATGGGTTTTTGCAAGGATGCAGGACATACATTGCCATGGACTCCACTCACTTGACAGGAAGGTCCAAACGGCAGTTGGCATCAGTTGTTGCAATAGATGGTCATAACTAGCTATTTCCTGTCGCTTATGGAGTGATTGAGACAGAGTCTAAGCAAAGTTGGACTTGGTTTGTCCAAAACTTGAAGGAAGCTATTGGTACTCCTGCAGGTTCGTATTTATCTTCCATCTTTCATGTTGCATTTTGCATGTTCCATCATTCAATATAGAAGGAGTTACTAAGAACATTATGTACTATTGCAGGCTTGGTTATCAGTATAGATGCAGGCAAAGGAATAGAGGGGGTCGTGGATGATGTGTATCCAGGAGTGGAACATAGGGAATGTATGAGGCACTTGTGGAAGAACATGAAAAAAAAGTGACATGGTCCTCTGTTTACCCAACATATGTGGGCAGCTGCTAAAAGCTTCATAACTGTGAAGTTCACCTACCACATGGACAAGATAAAGGAGAGGTGCCCTGAAGCCCTTAGCTGGTTGGATGACAACCATCCATACATTTGGAGCAGAAGCAAATTCTCTGAAGATTGCAAGGTATATTACATCAATAACAACCTCTCTAAAAGTTTCAATAGTTGGGTGTCAAAAATCAAGGATCGTCAGATTGTTGACATGCATGACACCATAAGAAAGATGATCATAAGCAAGTTTATGTCAAGGGCCAAGATTGCTAGTAAAATGGAGAAAAAGGTAATCCCATCTATTACTATGGCTCTGAATGCAAAAAGCAAGACCCTCAAAGACCATGTGGTATTGATATGTGAATCTGGAACTGCTGAAGTAACTGTGGTCACCATTACACATGTAGTAAATTTGGAGGAAAGGACATGTAGTTGTAGGGCTTGGCAAGTGATTGGAAAGCCTTGCAATCATGCTTTGGCTTTCATTGCAAAGCTTAGTAGGGAGGTATAAATGGATGATTTTGTGAATAAGTGCTTCTCTGTCGAGATGTTAACAAAGGCTTATGTAGGAAAGTTCAATCTAATAGCATCTAAGGATGGGTGGGCACATGTTGATCTAGGCTATAAAATCAAGAAGCCTAGGTTGAGAAGGAAATCGGAAAGACCAAGAGTGGCTAGGATAAGAGCTTCTGATGAGGTTGGCACTAGTACAAGAAAAGGATGCAATAAATGTCATGAGCTAGGCCATACAGCTAAGCATTGCCAGGGTGGTCTCACAGCAAGTCAAAAAAGGAAGTTCTCATCTTCACAAAGTGGAACAGGAGAGGGGATCAATGACCCAAGTGTTGCACCCACATCAGTGTGAGTCATTCATTGCTACTCGCATTTATCCTTGTTTTTAACTAATCCATCACTAATTTTGTTTATTTTGTCATTGTTGAATTATTCATTATTAGTGCTAGTGGAAGTGAAACTACAAGTGACATGGGAGGAGTAATACCCCGAAGGGAAAGGAGAAGGGGAAGGGGAAGAGCAGGTGATGGTGATGGTGCAGGTGCAGGTGCTGGCGCTGGTGGAGGTGGAGGTGGTGCTGCTGGTGGTGGTGGTGGAAGGGGAAGTGCAGGTGCATGCGCTGGTGGAAGTGGAGGTGGAGGTGGTGGTGGTGGGAGGGGAAGGGGAGGAAGAGGAGGGAGGCTAGCTCAATGGTTTGGTCTTCATATGTAATAGCTCTAGTGATGCTTTTGTTTGAATGCATGATCTGGACACTTTGTGATTGCATGGTACTATGTTGGTTATGATTTGAACCAATAATATGTGGTACTATGTTGTCTACTATGTTGTCATACTGTGTGATACTTTGTGATGTTGTTATATGACTTCATATGATTGTGTGAAATGTTGTTGAGATATTGTCAAAATTTTGTTCAAATTCTGTCAAAATGCTGTTGAAATTTTGTCAAAATTCCGTCAAATTAAGAATCTGTGTAAATTGTTATATGAGACAACGTGCATCATTTAATTTTAAATATATTCACAAAAATAAAGTTCCAAAGCTACATGTATAAAATAGGGGCAAAAACACAATTAATAAACAGAAATAGGAGAGGGTATAAATGTCCTTTTGCCAATTACTTAACACTGTTAACTTCACAATCCAAAATAGGGCAAAACAATCTTTCGGTTCAAAAAAGTGGGGGCAAAAACAAAAACCCTAAAAAGTAGGGATAAAATCAATATTAGAAATCAAAGTAGGGGCAGAAATAAAATTGTTCCATTTTTAATCTAGAAAGCTACACATGGGAGAAGGACAGAATGTTTTTATTTTCAGCAATTATGTTGCGTTGCTGCTTAAAACTAAAATTTTACCGTGCTTGTGGTAGTCGTGTCCTTTTAAAAAGTACTGGTGCCAATAAAATATGTAATAATTGCATGACCTTGGTTGCCATATTTACAAATTCGAAATTTGCGATTACTCTTAAATCTTCAACACCATACGCATCTACAACTTGAATAAAAAATTAAATTATATGTTTGAATCGGCAAGATTGAAATTTGATACTAGAATAATGTCAATATTTAGATTATATGCACTTAAATGCTTTTGGAAAATATTTAAAACTTAAAACATATATTACCTTTATTTCCCACATAAAGAATTTGAAAATTTAGACGGTGTGAAATTTTAAAATCTGAAACATATTTGTTTTGAAACGTATATAGAATTTCTTATGCACACTCATGGTTAAATTTATAGAAAGGATAATTGTAGGCATTAATTCTTTCCTTTATTGCTATGAATTATTTTATTAAGAGGTGCAACTATATTTACCAATAGATAACTAAAAATAAAATAAATCAATGGCTAGGATTCATCATTTAGTCTTACCACCCTATAGGTAAGATGGAGCACCTTGAAAGGGGTACCCCTGATGCGCGATCAATCGCTAGCCACTGCACCATGCGGTTACAACCCAACAAAGTGATGCTAAATCCGTTTCACAAAAGCCCAACCCCCATAACTCATGTCTGAGTATCTCTTCTTTCTTCGGGCCTTTAGCCCATGAGCACCTGTATGTTGGACCAACCCAAAAAAGACGGCCCATAAGCATCTATATGTTGGCCCAACCCAAAATTGCATATGTAGACTTTTTACAATTTATACATAGATTTTGCACATATGACAACTTTGTGTATGGAAACTGTCAACGGGTTATATCGCGACTATGGTATTTGTAGACTATGGGGATCGTTGGTACCAGTGTATACGCGAGATTGATGTAAAAAAGACGGAGACAAGGACTTTTATACAGGTTCAGGCCCCTTATCTGTAAGGTAATAGCCCTACTCCTGTTGGCCGAAGTCGGTGTTGCTCTTATTCATCAGAATCACACGAGTACAATATTTGGGATAACCTATCTAGTAGTCGTCGACTTGGCGGCATGGATCACCACACGTAGTCGACGACGGGGTAGTCTTCCTCCTCGAACACGAACTCGATGAGATCAGAGATAACGTAGATGCCTCTGTGGCTTCAGATTAGGTATGTCTATACTTGTCCCTGACGTTGGTGTCTGGCGGCATGTATTGGCCTCTATTCTCACAGGTCATCCTCTTTCTCCTTCTAGGGGGTCTTGTATTTATACCCACAGATGTCCCCTTGTCCAAGTAAAATCAGGGAGACAAATATGGATACGATCCGAGTAGTCCTTGTAGTTTCCGACTTGAACTCTGCTTCCCCTTCTTTATCCGAAACATCTTTCATATATAAGGCATGATTCCATATAAGACTTGGTATATGGTGGGCTCCACCGAGCCCAATCTAAGATCATTGGGTATGTCTTATCCATAACACTGATAAAAACTTTCTCCGTATAAATTTGAAATGAATTTAACGTGTTTTATAAATTTGAAATAAAACACGTAGAACTTTAAATGCAGAAAAGTTTATACATATAAACTTTATACATATATACATTTGAAACGAATTAAAAGAAAATTAAAAAACAAACACAAAACATATATGTGGGATGTGAAACCCATTTTATAAACGGGCCGAGCCCATGAAAGATTATACTGGTTTTGCCAGAACAGAAAAATCACACTTCTCATGGGTCAAAAATTGGCAGCCCTAGCCCAATCGTGCATCATGCACATGGGGCGAAAATGGCAATTGTGAGCCCACCAAGCATCAGCCAAAAAAAAGGGAAAAGGACAGATGTACTAAACTGAACCAAAAGAGGAAAAATGGAAACCGATCGCACGCAGATCGCTCACGCAACCAATCGCGCAATAGGCTTTTCACCTTGAAAGGGCTCATCAAGCTTCTAGAATAAGGGGTGGCCTTGCGTGTGCACCAAGCTTCTAAATGCCAAATGGCAGGGATCAGCTTAGATAAGAGATAACGCTAGATCCCTCTTGTCGGCCTCTGTGGCTCCAGATTGGGTATGTCTATACTTGTCTCTGACGTTGGTGTCTGGCCGCGTGTATTGGCCTCTATTCTCACAGGGCATCCCCTCTCTCCTACTAGGGGGTCTTGTATTTATACCCACAGATGTCACCTTGTCTAAGTAGAACCAGAGAGACAAATATGGATACGATCCAAGTAGTCCTTGTAGTTCCTAACTTGAATTCTGTTTCTCCTTCCTTATCCGGAATACCTTTCGTATATGAGGCATGATTCTGTATAAGACTTGGTATATGATGGGCCCCGCCAAGCCCAATCCAAGATCATTGAGTATGCCTTATCCATAACATTGACAGTAGCCCCCGACTTCAATGCAAATAAACGAGTTGACGTTCTCGACCAAAGACCTTGAAACAACAGTTGTCGAACTCACCTAACCGTTCTCGGATGATCGAGAAGGTGTGGAGTATGCGACTAAGTTCCTTGTCCAGCCTTGATCGAGAATTTGGATTGAAGTCAAAAAAGCTTCCATCTCGGCGGGTACTCCATTACTTTACCCAGTAACCCTTGTCGAACTCAACCAACCGTTCTCGGACAGCCGAGTAGGTGTAGAGTATGTGACAAAGTCCTTATGTTTGACTTCATTGCTCTGATATCTGACTCTCCTGAAATTTATTACTCAGAGCAAACTGTTAGATAGAAAAAGCCCCCGAGCGAGCGCTTGGGGGTAAAATGTGAATTAAAAAATCAAAAATAAACTGAATCTGTTTATGAGAACAAAAGAGTACTATCACCGGAGCTGCCTTTAGCAATCGGAATATGGTACCCTTCCTAGCCCCTAGCTGTCTTTATGGAAAAATCGTTTTCCATAAAGGCAGCTTAAATCTTATAACAAACTATGCTGAAGCAGCGAATTCCTAACCCCCAGCGTGAAGTTGGGAAAACCAATTCCCAATTACATGGCTTAGTTAATACGCATCCATAGAGCACTTTGACATGACCGATTCTGATATGGTTGTTTGGCTCTGCAGTGCCTGACAAAACCTTATCATCTCTGGGCATCCCCAACCGAGGTCCGGGGGACCTCAGAGATTTGTCAGACTAGCATAAAAGGTCGGTAGGATCGACTTCGAGACAAGGCAATATAAGGAAAGGGGATCAACGGACAGATATTGCACATTTTATATGTATAAACACTTACAGAGATTGATGCGCATGGGGTGATGAGATGACTACCACATTGGTCAAGAACCAGTTGTGTAGTTGTACTCAACAAATCGCAGAGGTAGTAGGAGGATCACTATAACCGCTTGGTCGAGGACCAGGTATATAGTCGTTCTCAACCACTTGTAGAGGTGGTGGGAGAATCGCTACAACCGCTGGTCAAGGACCAGGTATGTAGATGTACCCAATCACCTGTAGAGGTGGCAAGAGAATCGCTACAACCGCTGGTCAAGGACCAGGTATAGACATACCTCGACCACTCAAAGACGTGATGGGAGGACCGCCATGACGCTGGTCAAAGACTAGGTGTAGACGTACCTCAATCACTCTTGGATGTGGTGGGAGAATCGCTACAACCACTGGTCGAGGTCAAGGTATGTAGACGTACTCAACCACTCGAAGGCAACTCGAAGAGATGGTAAGAGGATGACTACCACCGCCGGCCGAGGACCAGCTGTAGTTATCCTTCGACCACTCAAAGGCAACGCGGAGAGATGGTGCAAGGATGACTGCCACCGTCGGCTGAGGCCCAGGTGTAGTTATCCTTTGACCACTCAAAGGCAACGCGGAGAGATGGTGCGAGGATGACTGCCACCGTCGGCCGAGGCCTAGGTGTAGTTATCCTTTGACCACTCGAAGGCAACTTTGGGAGGTGGGAGGGAAATCACTACAATCGCTGGTCGAGAACCAGGCGTAGTCATCCCTCGACCACCCGTAAAGAACTGGGAAAGATGGTGAGATTGCTACCATGCTTGTACTCGGACCAGGTGTGTAGTCGTACCTCGACCACTTGCAGGAGATTTGGAGTGTTAGCGAGATCGCTACAACGCTGGTTGAGAACCAAGTGTGTAGTCGTACTCGACCACTCGCAGAAGATTTGGAGATTTGACAAGATCGCTACAATGTTGGTGTAGTCGTATTCGACCACTCGTAGAAGATTTGGAGAGATGGTGAGACCGCTACAACGTTGGTTGAGAACCATGTGTGTAGTCGTACTCGACCACTCTTAGAGGCGCTTGAGTTGGTTATTACATGTGCATCTCATGTGGCCAGCATGACTCACATACCCAACTAGTAGTATATCGAACATCCATTTACAATCATGCCAGGCGATCAAGCCGACAACATTCGCAAGGGGAACCAGGCGTAGTCATCCCTCGACCACCCATGGAGAACTCGTAGAGGTGGTGGGATTGCTACAACGCATGTACTCAGACCAGGTGTGTAGTCGCACCTCGACCACTCGCAGAGAACTCATAGAGTTGGTGGGATTGCTACAACGCTTGTACTCAGACCAGGTGTGTAGTCGCTCCTTAACCACTCGCAGAGAACTCGTTGAGATGGTGGGATTGCTACAACGCCTGTACTCAGACTAGGTGTGTAGTCGTACCTCGACCACTCTTATGAGTGCTAAAGTTGGTTATTACATGTGCATCTCATATGGCCAGCATGACTCACATACCCAACTTATAGCATATCGGACATCCGTTCGTAATCACGCCGAGTGATTAAGCCGACGACGTTCGTGAGGGGATTGTCCGTAACAACCTTTTATAGAATAGTCTGAATGTGACCGGCGCTAAATGTGAGATAGGTCGTCGGTCTCTGTTGGTAGGCTCGGTCCGACAACTCCGCATTTGTTCGATAACGTTCTTAATAATGGGGTATACTCGACCGCTGCCTACTCAAGCCCTCGATTGTTTCTGAAAAATATTTTCTTAATTAATTTTTGTATATACAGATCGGTGTATGTCATGATTTCCTAGTGGCCAGACCCGTGCACATTAGAATTCTTCTCTGTGTTGACTACCAAACTCATCTGCCCGTGTGTACTATACGTACGTTGCTGCTTTTGGCCTGATTAGTGTGCTAACCACCCTGCGTTGACACGATATAGATGTGCCGCACAAGTGCATGTTGATCCGGCCATATTGTTAGATGCCTGGGGAGTTGGGTCGGCATATACCAACATGATTGATTTGGTAGGAATTGATGTCGTGCTTGATATAGACTCAATCAAGCCGATGTCATGCACCAGTTGATGCCACGCGTGGAGGGATTGGTCTGTACGTTAATCCAAGGACAATGCGCTGTTTGATCCGGATAACGTGTAGACTTGTCGAGGACATCCCGTCTCTGGTTTTCAAAACAGGCTCACATTAGATCGATCTCGCATACTGTCGATATCGTTGGCTCTTTGTGGCGACGTTGGTTGATCTTTGATAGATCGAACTGTTAGCGGTGATGATTCTAATTTAGTCAGAGAACATACTCTGATCAGGTCAGATCTCCCAAAGCCAAAGTCGTCGATGTATACCTCATCGAAAAATTTATAGGGCAATATCTTGATGAAGATTGAGATGACGAAGGTCCCGATTCATAGTAGAATGCACCCGGTTGGGTCGTACCTCCCAAAGCCAAAGTTATCAAGGAGTTTTGTCGTCGGAAGACCCGCTCTTGAACCCATCTCGTCGAAACCTTGAAACACCAAGTCCCCTACCTGGCGCGCTAATGTTGACGGGTTATATCGCGACTATGGTATTTGTAGAGTATGGGGATCGTTGGTACCAGTGTATACGCGAGATTGATGTAAAAAAGATGGAGACAAGGACTTTTATATAGGTTCGGGCCCCTTATCTGTAAGGTAATAGCCTTTTCTGTTGGCCAAAGTCAATGTTGCTTGTATTCATCAGAATCACACGAGTACAATATTTGGGATAACCTATCTAGTAGTCGTCGACATGGCGGCATGGATCATCACACGTAGTCGACGACGAGGTAGTCTTTCTCCTCGAACACGAACTCGACAAGATCAGAGATAACGCTAGATCCCTCTTGTCGGCCTCTGTGGCTTCAGATTGGGTATGTTTATACTTGTCCTTGACGTTGGTGTCTAGCGGCATGTATTGGCCTCTATTCTCACAAGTTATCCCCTCTCTCCTTCTAGGGGGTTTTGTATTTATACTCACAGATGTCTTCTTGTCCAAGTAGAACCAAGAAGACAAATATAGATAAAATCCGAGTAGTCCTTGTAGTTTCCAACTTAAACTCTGCTTCTCCTTTCTTATCCGGAACACCTTCCATATATGAGGCATGATTTCGTATAAGACTTGGTATATGGTGGACTCTGTCGAGCCCAATCCAAGATCATTGAGTATGTCTTATCCATAACACTGATAGAAACTTTCTCTGTATAAATTTGAAATGAATTTAACGTGTTTTATAAATTTGAAATAAATTTAACATGTTAACCTGCGAAAAAATACGTAGAACTTTAAATGTATAAAAACTTTATACATATATACATTTGAAACGAATTAAAAGAAAATTAAAAAAACAAACACAAAACATATATGTGGGATGTGAAACCCATTTTATAAACATGTCGAGCCCATGAAAGATTATACTGGTTTTGCCAGAACAAAAAAATCACATTTCTCATGGGCCAAAAATTGGCAACCCTGACCTGATCGTGCATCATGCACATGGGGCGAAAATGGCAATTGTGAGCCCACCAAGCATCAGCCAAAAAAAAAGGAAAAGGACAGGTATACTAAACCGAACCAAAAGAGGAAAATTGGATACTGATCACACGCAGATCGCTCATGCGACCAATCGCGCAATAGGCTTTTCACCTTGAAAGGGCTCATCAATCATGCATTCTAGAATAAGGGGTGGCCTTGCGTGTGCACGAAGCTTCTAAATGCCAAACGGCAGGGATCAGCTTAGAATCTCTAGCTAAGCTAGCTAGATTCTAGTAGTATATTATAAGTTCATACTCTGTTCTCAATTGTAGATGTAAATCTAAACACAAAGATTAAAGAAGTATTTTTTCTGTCTCAAAATATAAGCATTTTTATGTTGGTACGAGTATAAAAAAATAGATGAGAATGATTGGAGAAATGTTATGATTGGTTAAAAAGAAAAAAATAGGTAAAGAAAAATAGTTGTGATTGGTTGAGAGAAAAAGATAGGTGAAAAAATAACTTTATTTTGAAACAAGCTACTATGCTAGAAATAACTATATTTTATAGGATGAAGGTAGTACAGAATATGCGATACGATAATGGTGCTAGTACCTATATAGGTCTAAAAGAGAAAAAAGTGAGTATTGTGTGAGGGGCAAAACATATCAGTAACATTTTTTGAAACAAATATAACGGTTGTAGGCTTGTAACTGCTAAAAACAGAGTACGAGGACAGAAGAAGGCAAAAACTTGTTAAGCTAGGCTGCATAGAAACACAAGATGTGACAACAATAAAACGGATGTGCCAAGGCATGTATGGGGCATAGAGCTAAGTGGGGTTAGGGCACCTGTGGTCTGGTTCGATTTGTATGGTCGCATAAAATTTTGATTCGTTGGGTGCAATATGTGGCATCGATCATGAGATCCATGAAAAAAAAAAATCTCTAATCACATGTGTCTATCCTTATTTTGTGCAGCCAATCAACAGCTGCTGCAGACCATCTATTCATTGATGAATTTGACTCTTCTTCTGTGATCGATTTTTGCTCATACACTGAAGATGCTCTTATATGCAAAGCTATACTGAGCTGTCGGGTGGCGGCAAAGGTGCGAGGGCAGGCAACGTGACCATGATAAAATTTACCAAAGTTGGTCTAAATCGCTAAACGTGAGAAGTTTTTTTTTCTGTGAGCAAATATGATACGGGTTTATTGGCAAAGACCGATGAATTAATGTCAAAACAAATAATGTATAAACAAACCAGGTTATAAATTAAACCGGAATGAAGGATCTTTCTCTATATATACATATCGATGGATTGAAAAAGAGACCTCAGTCCAGCCAAGTTCTTCAGGTAATCACGCGAGTGCGTGACCTCACTACATGAGTACTCCTTGACTCGTCCGTTTGTTTCCCACTGTGCTGGTGCCTGTCAGGCCTTGCCCTATTGGAGTGAAGTGAGGTGAAGGAAATACTCCCTCCGTCCCAAGAGAGTTATTTCCATTTTTCAATGATTATGTAGCAAAAGTACAAGTGATGATAAAATGGTGACAAGAGACGAAATAAATTATTACTCCTTCCATTTTAAAATAAACAAAACTAATACGAGACGTGACACATCCTAATACAATATTTAAAGTTCTGGACACATCTTGTACTATGTTTTTTATTTTGGTACGTAAAATGTAAAAAAGTTGATAGGTGAGAATTAAACTAGTAAAAATAAGTAGATGGATGAGTAAACCATAAAAGAGTGGATAAGTACAACATAAACTATAGTACAAAAGTAGATAGGTGGACAATATAAAATCAATTATATTTTAGGATAAATTTAAAGCTTAAAATTCTTATATTATGGACCGGAAGAAATAGCTAGACGGTTAATTAGGTCAGTCAAATCTCTGAATGGAAAAAAACTGTCAAAATCGAAAGACATCTAGCCCAGCTAGCATGCGGCCAGGGCAGGACGCAACGCTTCTTTAAATCGGCGTATCGCCTCGCCCAAATCCCACACACACACAGTAGGACACGCTTCTCGCGTAGGGGAAAAAAAGCGACGCAACAGCAAGCAGCGCGCGGAGAGACCGATCGAGCCACACAGCGAGAGTGGCCCGCGCGCGGCGCGCCATGGCGAGCGAGAGCAACGGCCACCGCCACGCCGGCGGCAGCGAGGCTCGCGCGGAGAACGGCGCGGGGTGGCACGGCGACGGAGGCGGGACGTCCAAGACGCCGGAGATCAGGTACACCAAGCTGTTCATCAACGGGCGCTTCGTCGACGCGGCCTCCGGTACGTGTGTTGCCGCGCGCTAGCTGTGGCTACGGACGTCCAGCGCCCACCTCTGTTGTTGAGTGTTGCTTTCTCCTGTTAATTCCGGGCCGGTGTCACGTTAATTACACTCTTACCAATCCTAGTAATGGGATTCAATTCCTTATTGCAGTGGTTGTCCTGTTGCTCTCTTCGATTTATTAATTCCCTTTCTTTCAAATCCTAGTAATGGGATTCAATTCCTTATCGCAATCAGTAACAGCAGTCAGGGTTAGTTTCTTAATGATTCTCTCCATAATTAATTAGTACCAGCCAGTTTAGACTTTTAGGCCACTCCCAATAAAAATTTTCTTCTCATTAAATATGGTAACATATATATCAATATTTTTGTGACATGGCAAAAATTTTATATGGAAGAGATGAAATTAGTTTTATCGAGATGAAACCATATATACACTATTTTTAATATGATTTGTCTCTGCATGTGTTGCCTATAAAAAAAACAATTCATTATATTGCAGGCCATATATACATTGTTTTCAATATAACTGGTCTCTGCCGTCTGCACGTGTTGTCTATGAAAATAGTTTTTTCTAAAAAAATTTAGTACTATATTACTATATTTTATAACCGAGAAAGTAAATTTTAAAGAATTACAGTATTTTAAGGTTTAGGAAGTAAACGTGTGGTGCTCCTAGCATCGTACGGTTGATGGCGAGATGAGATCATGGGCAGTTCGCAATGGAGTAACACGACAAGAAAGCATGAACATGCCTGCAGTTTCTGCCTCTGCCTGCTGTCTGGCATCTATCTTCCCATCGTCCCGTGTCTGCTCTGCCCATATGAATATGCTGAGTTATGCCATGTGCTTCGCGCCCCCGCCTAGTACTATTTTGATCTCACATCTTTTTTTGCTCTAAGACTGAGTTGGTTTATTTGCCTTTCCCAACATACTCTCCCGTTTTCCACGCGTATGCTTTTCAAACTGCTAAACGATATATTTTTTACAAAAAGTTTCTATACGAAAGTTGTTTAAAAAAATCATATTGTTCCATTTTTGAAAAAAAATTTAGCAAATATTTAATTAATCATGTGCTAATGAGTCGCTCCGTTTTTCGTGCGGAGAAAATAAACTTCCAACTTCAACTACCGAACACACCCTAAATAACTACTCAAACCAAATCATTATGTGGCTCTAGCAGTAGCACGTTTCAGATTTGGAATATTTCTGAATTTTCATCAGAAGAAGAAAAATGCTTCCGTACTAGAGATCATCCTTCCTATTTTCTTGTGTGTACCTTTGTACTTGTTTCGTGCTCTGAAGAAAAATCAAATTCGGGGTTTGTCTCATAAAGTGAAGTTAGTGCACACAAAATCAAAAGGTCAATAACATATAATTAATTAAGTTTTAATTATTACAAACTTAAAAAATGTATTTGTTTGATATTTTAGAGTAATTTTTATATAGAAATATATAAATTTTTTTACGAAATATATCATTTATCAGTTAAAAAAAATACTAACGAAAATCAAGATATCTTAATCAGAAAAAGAACTATGTCTGATTCATGCTAAATTGCTAACACCATCTTAGTTGGATGGTAGGAAAAAAATTGATTTTATCTTCACATAACCTCACCCTGATCATGGAAGGTCGTCGTGCTCCGTGCTTCTTCTTCAGGTAAGACGTTCGAGACCAGGGATCCCCGCACCGGCGACGTGATAGCCCGCGTCGCCGAGGGTGACAAGGAGGACGTCGACCTGGCGGTGAGGGCGGCGAGGGAAGCATTCGACCACGGCGAATGGCCTCGCATGTCGGGATTAGTACGGCATCTTCTTCTTCCTCGATCGTGCAAAAATGGCTTATTCTTCCCGAATGGAACAAGAACTCGACAGTGACCGATCAATGGCGTATGTCATGTGCAGGACAGAGGGAGGGTCATGGCGAAGTACGCGGACCTGGTGGAGCGGCACGCGGAGGAGCTGGCGGCGCTGGAGAGCCTTGACGCCGGCAAGCCGCTCGCCGCCGCCAGGGCGGTCGACGTCGGCAACTCCCTCGACAGCCTGCGCTACTTCGCCGGCGCCGCCGACAAGATCCACGGCGAGACGCTCAAGATGTCGAGGCAGCTCCAGGGTTACACCCTCCGGGAGCCCCTCGGCGTCGCCGGCCTCATCGTCCCCTGGAACTTCCCCGCCGTCATGTTCTTCTCCAAGGTCTCCCCCGCGCTCGCTGCCGGCTGCACCGTCGTCGTCAAGCCGGCCGAGCAGACGCCGCTCAGCGCCCTGTTCCTCGCCCACCTAGCAAAGCAAGTAAGATTAGTCAAACGCAAAACGAGAGATATGATTAGATTATTATTAATTGATTATTAATTATTAGAAAATAGACAAACAAATTTATTTAATTAGAAATTTGATGACAAATAAATTTATAATTTTTAAAGCAAATTTTATATAAAAAATTTTCACACGAAACATACCATGTAGTAATTTCAAAAACATGCTAACCGAAATCAAAAATTAGTCAATCCAATCTTCACTTTAGAACAGGCCCTAAAATTAAAACAATGTAGTAGTAGCTCTGTTCTTGCATCTGCCATTTGTGCTGTGTGATTGCCGGTAGTCTGAAACTCTGAATATCTCTGAACTTTTTGGATCGTGATCTGCAGGCAGGAGTACCGGATGGGGTGATCAACGTGATCACAGGATTCGGCCCAACAGCAGGAGCTGCGATTGCGTCTCACATGGATATCGACGTCGTAAGATATCATACATACATCTGCAATTAGCACATGAACATTGATCGATTGGTTTCTTAACAACACAAAAAATTTCAGGTGGCTTTCACGGGATCTACAGAGGTTGGACGGCTAATAATGGAGGCCTCCGCGAAGAGCAATCTGAAGCCGGTGGCCCTGGAGCTCGGCGGCAAGTCGCCGCTCATCGTCTTCGACGACGCCGACCTGGACAAGGCCGTCGAGCTCGCCATCGGCGGAAACTTTTTCAACAAGGTGAACATCCGAATTGACAGATAGCCATAGCCATGATCTGATCTCCGCTCACCATGAGCGCCTGAAATCAATTTGCAGGGAGAAGCCTGCGTCGCCGGGAGCCGCTTGTTCGTGCAGGAGGGCATCTACGACCGGTTCGAGCAGAAGCTAGCGGACACCATGAAGAGCTGGGTCGTCGGCGACCCTTTCGACCCTCGCGTCAATCAAGGACCTCAGGTGAGCGAGTCCGAAATTTCTAAAATCTGAATATATATCATCATCCAACGAACATTTTTCTTGTTTGTTTCAATAATTCAGTGATGATTTAGGCCTGATTAACTGAACCAGAAACTGATCACAGTAGTGTGTTGCTCTGATCCTATATGTGCAGGTGGACAAGGCTCAGTATGAGAGGGTGCTCAGCTACATCGAGCACGGTAAGGCAGAAGGGGCGACTGTTCTTACAGGAGGGAAGCCCTGCGGCAAGAAAGGGTACTACATCGAGCCCACCATTTTCACCAATGTGAAGGTAAAGATAAAAATAAATCAACCTTCAGAATTTACCACAAATACACCATGTGTCTAATTACAGCCTGATGATTCGCTTGCGATTCTGAACGACAGGACGACATGGTCATCGCGAGGGAGGAGATCTTCGGCCCCGTCATGTGCCTGATGAAGTTCAAGTAAACCCAGCTATCATATCAAATCAAAATGTCAACCAAGAAACTAGTGTAGAAACTGAGATTAATTTTGGTCCAGGACGGTGGAGGAGGCGATCGGGAGGGCGAACGAGACGAGGTACGGGCTGGCGGCGGGGGTGGTGACGAGGGACATCGACGTGGCGAACCGGATGGCGAGGTCGATCCGGGCCGGGGTGGTGTGGGTGAACTGCTACTTCGCCATGGACAGCAGCTGCCCGTTCGGGGGGCGGAAGATGAGCGGGTTCGGCAAGGACGACAGCATGCACGCGCTCGACAAGTTCCTCGCTGTCAAGGCCGTCGTCACCCCCGTCCATGGCTCCCCCTGGTTCTGAGTTCTTTCTGATCTCGTCGTCGAGTCGGCCTCGGCCATGCGTATGCGCTTGTACACATGTTGGTGATGTTGGATTGTTGGTAGTATAATAGACACTGTAGACTTGTAACGGTGGAAGATTACAGAGAGTCAATAAGTTTCATTATCCATTATTTTCCTTATGCCAATTAGTTTTCTCCTGCTCCTTTTACCTTGAAGGCAAAACTTGTCATACCAACATATTGACATTTTGAACAGTAATTTTAGCAATGTTTAGTTTGCTACCAATACTTGTCAATATCACAGAAATGTTGTCAAAATATTGGCATTGGTAAAAACTTACCCATAATTTGTCATGCTAATATTTTGATAATGTAACAAAAAGCCTTATATTTTTCTACATATCAAAAGGACATGACTAGTGTAGTCCATAAGTTGGAAGAATTTAGTGACAAGGCTTATTGTGAGCACTTCGAGAGAAACGGTCTTTTCAAAAACGCTTCGATTCGGTCGCCCGAGGAAAAACAAAAATATCGGACTCCTCTTTCTCTCTCCCCCCCTCTCCCCCCTACTCTGATGGAGCCATGGAGACTCCTCTTCCTCATTCTCTCTCTCCTCGCCAGAAGTCCACATCACTGGCAAGGGAGCAAGGTTGGGTCGGTGCCTCGGTGGGTAGCGGTGGCGATGTGAACGATGGCCGAGCTCTCGCAACAACGATGACGACTCGAATATGGACGGGCTATTCACGAAGACGGGGCGACGCGCACCTCTCCGCAGCGCCGACGACGACAACGCGGACATGCTGAGTAATTGGCCATGTCCCCTCCACAGCCAGGGTTGCATCCGTCGGCTGACGTGGTGGCCAATCACGGGAGAGGATGAAAAGGTAGATGTAGCCTGGTTTTTTAGAATTTTTTATATTTCAGTCCATGTATATAAATGTCTCATTAGTTAGATATTTGTAATGTTGTTTCATTTGTTGTCTTCGATTTGCCCATATTTTAACTGATGTTTCAATGCGTTTCACATAGTGTAATAGTGGTTTAAAGTGGTGTTGTGGTTTTTTAATTATTGTTTCAAGTGTGATTCGATTGCGTTTTACCATTTTTGATAGTTGAGACATTGTAGAACATCGTCCGATTTTTAGGAAAAAATCAAGCGCCCAATTTGTAGTCACATCGCAGTCTTTCAAGGCCCAGGGCCCAGCCCACAAGCCTGGATACGATCTACCAGTGGCTGAAATCGAAATACTTTAAAGCCTGTTACTACGAAATATGTTAAGGAAAATGTTCTTCTGGAGTTGATCTGTTTCAAGCCGAGAAAAATGAATGAATAAAAATTGGTTAATTGAACCCACCAAGTCACTGACTTTACGGACCGCCAAAGCTCGCACTGGGTAGCAGCAATCGGAGAAATCGATTAGACATGAAAAGAGAAGCAGCTAGGCACAATTCACAAGCAGCAGAGCACAACGATTCAGCAGATATGTTTCGAAGAGAACGAAATTGAAAGCTCTTCAACCAAAAGATGTGGTAAGAAATCCAACAGAAATTTAATTTCTAGGAATCAGTTCACATGCGTCTGAGCTAGTTAGCATCATGGTTTCCCTTCCACAAATCAAGCCAAGAACACAAAACAAACTGCACACATTCACATCAGATCAACTCAACACCTAGCTAGGAAGGCCCGGAGGTGCGATTCCCAGGAAGGATCACTTGGAGCCCGCTGGCGCGGGCGCGCCGACCGCCTTGCCGCGGAGCTTGACCTCGAGCGCGCGCTCCATCTTGGCAAGCACGGCCTGGACGGGGACGGCCTTGCCGCTCTCGTACTCCTGCACCACCTGCGCCCGCTCGTTGATGCGCTTGGCCAGCTCCGCCTGGCTCCACCCCTTCGCCACGCGGGCCTTCTGGATCACCGCGCGCACCTCCGCGCCCACGCGCCCCAGCCCCGCCGGCTCCGTCGACTCGTCCAGCTTCCGCGCGGGCGCCGCCGCCGCCGCCGCCTTGTTCGTGCCCGCCGTCGCCTTCCGCACAGTCTCCACCGGCGCCCCCGTCCGCATCGCCTGGTTCACCGCCTTCGTCGACTTGAGGTCCGCCGCCTTCGGCTTCGTACGCCGCAGCACCACCGGCTCCCAGTCCTGCGTGATGTTGCCGCTCAATCTCCCCGTCGGCATTGCTCTTTCTCTCTTCTCTCTCTATCCCTCTCTTGCACGCTCTTATTGTGCTTATGAATTTGTGATTTGGGCGATGAGGAGGAAGGGAGAAGGCGGAGGCATTTATAGAGGGTGGGAGAGAGAACAATGACGGTCGGGATTCGGGAAGGTTCAAGAGGCTAGCTCGTTCTGGAAGGTTCCGGGCGGGTGGTTCCGTTGTTTTTGGGCCGTTGATTTGAGCTGTTTGGGGAATCGGGTGGCTGCGGATGGGCTTACGGGAACTTGGTTGTCACGGAAAGGGCTTCCGGTTCAAACAAACTGTTGGCGACTGGCCAGAGGGCGACCGGCCCACCAAGCCCAGTAAACTTGGCGGTTACTATTGTAGTGCTTTGCGATTCGCGCTCACGCACCATAGATGCTTCATCGGGAAGGTTTGGGAAGTCTGCAAATGAACAGCGGCAAGTTTCCAGTCTGCATGGTTCGAACGAAAGTTTGGTTCCATTTTACTGTGTTGGTCACCACACTGGGCACAAATCGGGTTGGTTCGCTTTAAGGCTGAGTGTGCACATGGAAAACGGAACGTCCATTAGCACGTGATTAATTAAGTATTAGCTAATTTTTTTTTCGAAAATGGATTAATTTGATTTTTTTAAGCAATTTTTGTATAAAAACCTTTTGCAAAAAAATACACCGTTTAGTAGTTTGAAAAATGTGTCCGACAAAAAAACACTGCGCTATTAACTCAACTGCCGAACTCAGCCTAAGTCAGTGATGGTTCAGTGTCTCATCCCCACCAGAGATTGTATTGTGTCATATTGCATTTGCTTCATATCACCTCTAACTATTATCAACTTGTGTTGTTCTTACGCAATAACTTATCCAGTTTTTTCATCACAAGATAAACCAAACAACTGACAACCATCAACTTGTGTTATCATTATGCAACAAATTATTTAGTCATTTGTAGTCAGCCTATGCAAATATATTTCCTTTAAACTAGCCTAATACAACATGTGACACATGGATTATAACTTAACTCCTTCATTCCCTGTATATAAAAGAATTGTTACTTTATAGGGCCACCTATCATTAAGACTATGGTTAGTTTTGTTTGTAAACTTATCTTACAAACTTAAAGCAAAATTGAGATAATATTGGTACAAGAATACTCCCTTCGTCCAAAAATATAAAGAATTTTTGGTGAATGTGACATATCCTAATAACGAATATGGACAGAAAGTCTATTCAAATTCGTATTATTATGATGTGTCACATCTATCTAAAATTCTCTATATTTTGGAATGGATAAAGTATCATTTACACTCCTACGTACTAAAATCTCCTTTTACACTTTTTTTTAAAAAATCTTTTTTACTCTGAATTACCTACATGGCTACACATATTGGGCTTGTTCGAAAAAGCTGACTGCTGCAGCAGCAGCAGCTATAGTGCCTACAGCAACCAATCGGCAGCGGGCTGTAGCCAGCACAAACCAGTTGCCTGCAAAATGTTATACTTATTCACATTCAAAACTGCAACCTAGCCTAGACCGCTGCAGCCGGACGGCTGGCTGTGCAGCACAACCCAGACAGCTGCTATGAAGGACTACCGAGCCATTGTCTAAACCACCATGGGCAGTTGCTTAGGTTGCAAGGGCACATTAAACGTCTTAGCAATGGTTGTCTAGCGACCAAAAACTAGTTGAGAAGACAATAACTACTTTGAACCCAACTGTAAAGACTCAACGAGAACAATAACTACATTCAGATTGTGTAGATTTCCATCAACGAAGGATAAAGATTTAGCGATACATTGTCATCTCTGTCTTTATGATAGTATTTAGTTAGTTCTCTTGTTTTTCATTAAATTTTGTTTTGTAATTTAATTTGCAGCCAATTTTAGCTATGAACTTTATAATACTTGTGACATGTTCGTGTGTCAGATATGTATATGAAGAAATACAATCAAAATAATGGTTTTATAGCTGTATCAGTTTTTTTTCTGGTGGATTAATTTTCATGTGGATACAATTCTCGTGGTAGGGTGGGAGGGCGTGGGCTGGTTCGATTTTTTACAAGTTCTGATGGGCTGCGCGCAGTTGGGTGGGAGGATGACCATTGTGTCTTTTTACGTAATATATTAGTGTCGGTGACATAGGACCGGGGGTGTCGAGACCAAAGGGAAGGGCGGCCACAAGGATCCACGTGGCCCGTTCCCCCGAAGGGGTCAGGCTCGAGGGTGACGTGGCGGCTGCCCTCCCGGTTTCCCCTCGGGGTCGGGCCGCTCCCGTTTCTGCCCCGAGGGCTGGGGCATGCCCGACCCCCTGTGGTTTTGGTGCCACGTGCGCAGGTTAGGTGAGCATGACAGAGCTCACCTAACCGCATTTATGGCGGTTCAGACGAGCACACTACGCCGCATTTAATGCGGCGTGGCGCGTGCATGTCCAGTCCGTGACCGGTCACAGCGAGTGACCGATCGCAGACCGGTCAGATCGCGGGTTAGGTGGCGCCAGGCGGCCTGCAACACGCCTCGCCCCGTCTCGTCGGAATGATGAGAGCCCTCTGTCTCTCGTCTCTCAGCCGGAGTTGGTATGTCAGCCCCGGTCAGATGCTTTCCCGATTCCGGCGTAGGCGAGACGACAAAGTCGCCCGCCATTTAATGAAAGTTGAAATGAGCGTCCCCCGGATGGGTCGACTGGCCAAGCAGAGGCGTGCTGCGGCGTCCGTCAGAGGCTGCTTCCGGCAGTAGGATAGCCCTAAACATAAAAGAATGTTTTCTTTCTTACGCAGCTCGTGGCCCATGTGGTAGCCCATTGCCATATAAAAGGAGGCCCAGGCCTAGGAGAGAGGAGAGAGGACTCTGGCTAACTCGGTCTGGGGGCTGGACTCTCTCTGAATCCCATCACACTCTCAGATCTACCAGAACACAGGAGTAGGGTATTACGCTTCTTAGCGGCCCGAACCTGTCTAAACCGCCTGCGTCCACGCGTTTTTTCTCGCTGAGATCCCACGAATCAGGGGCAAAGAATTTCACCTTGCGCCCCCGGCCGAACCAGCAAAGAGGGACCTGCATGGTCTCCCGGTGAGGAGTTTCACCCTCCGTCATCTGGCGCGCCAGGTAGTGGGCGCGCGCGTGTTTTTCTGAGCCCCTATCTCCTTTCGTGTGCGCCAAGCCTCGCCAGGTCAGCCCTATGGCCGAAGAGGCAGTGGCGTACGATCCTTCTTTGAGCGCCAACGGTGATGGCGGGGAGCAGAACCCGCGTCATCGGGTTTGCACCCCGTCGTCCCCCTCCCGCCGGAACCTTGGGCAGGGGAAGGCGCCTGAGAAAGTCGAGGGATCCGCGACCTCGCCGCCCGCAGGCGATGGAGGAGGACGGCGAGGCGGAGTGCGTCGTCGCCTCACCTGTGGTGATGGCGGCACGCCCCAGGGCGCGCTCCAGGCTGCGGGCGCGCTCTCTCGTCACCCGCCCGTTGTCCCCGATCCAGAGACCCCAGCCCAACGTTAGCTGGATGATGTGGCCAACCTGGTCATGACGGCGCAGCAGCGCCTAGGCACCGGCAGGCGGTCTTCCGCCACCGGGACCTCTGGCGCTACCACCGCCGACTCTACGTCGTCGAGGCGGAGGGCACGACGGGTGACGGCCGACACACACCGTTCGTCCATGGTCCCCTCGTCAACACCTCCGACTCATGAAATTATGCATGGGGGGCCAGACGCCCGGCTCGATATCGAGCGCCGGCGCGACGCTCGTCGCGCCGCCCATGCAACGGAAGCCGCCTCCTCCTCTGGGGCGCCGCTCCGTTCCGGTCACGGGGGCCGGCCCCCCATGTCCCCGGTTGGTGGTGCCGGCTATCGAGCCTTCGTGGCGAGCCTTCGGAATGTCCGTTGGCCCCCGAGGTTCCGGCCCATCATCACCGAAAAATATGATGGAAGCGTCAACCCCGCTGAGTTTCTCCAGATCTACACGACTGGAATAGAAGTCGCGGGGGGTGACGTCAAGGTCATGGCGAACTTCTTTCCCATGGCCCTGAAGGGCCAGGCGCGGGGTTGGCTAATGAACCTGCCACCCGCGTCGGTTCACTCCTAGGAGGATTTGTGCCAGCAGTTCACCACGAACTTCCAAGGCACATATCCGCGCCCAGGCGAAGAGGCGGACTTGCACGCGGTACAGCGGAGGGACGACGAGTCTCTCCGCTCGTACATCCAGCGGTTCTGTCAAGTCCGCAACACCATACCTTGCATCCCCGCACATGCGGTTATCTACGCATTCAGGGGGGGCGTGCGGCACAACCGCATGCTCGAAAAGATCGCCTCCAAGGAGCCCCAGACCACCGCGCAGCTTTTCGAGCTCGCGGACCATGTGGCTCGCAAGGAGAAGGCCTGGACCTGGAACTCCTCCGGCTCTGGAGCGGCGGCTCCGGCTGCCCCTGAGTCCGCCGCTTGTTCAGGGCGGCGGGATAGGAGGAGGATGAAAAGGTCGGCCCGTTCCGACGACGAGGGTCACGTCCTCGCCGTCGAGGGTGCTTCGCGGGCCCCCCGAAAGGGGAGGCCCGTGGGTGACAAAAAGAAGGAGGCTGGCGCTCCTGGCAGGGAGCGTCCGGCCGGCAGATGGTGCACCGTGCACAACACCTCCCTCCACGACCTCGCCGACTGCCGCGTGGTCAAAAGCTTGGCCGAGCGAACGAGGAAGTGGGAGGAGGAGAGGAGGCAAGAACGCCGTGAGGACAAAGCCCCGGCGACTCCCACCGGCAACCGGCGAAGTGAGGCCAAGCAGAAGGCCCCCGCTGAGGACGTCGACGATGGCGACGATGACCTGGGCTTTCAGGAGCCCGAGGCCACTGTCGCCACCGTTGATGGGGGAGCGTGCACTCACGCTTCTCACCGGAGCCTCAAGGCCATGAAGCGAGAGCTTTTGGCCGCGGTCCCTACCCATGAGGCGACGCTGCGGGCGCGTTGGTCGGAGGTCACCCTTACCTTTGACCGGACCGACCACCCGCCATGCGTTGCCCGGGGAGGACAGATCGCGATGGTGGTCTCCCCCACCGTCTGCAATGTGAAGTTGGGGCGCGTCCTGATAGACGGTGGCACAGCTCTCAACATCCTCTCCCCCACGGCCTTTGATGCCATCAAGGAGCTGCCAGCGATGCTCTGGGCGAACCGAACCACTCCAAGCCGGGCGACAGGCGGTCCTCCCATCCGAGCTCACCCTGAGGTCTCCTCGGGCCACCATGTATTGCAAGGCTGATCAAGATCAGCTTCGCCGAGACGACCTCGACTACCTGGAAGAGCGAAGGCGGCGCGCGGCCCTCCGAGCCGCGCGCTACCAGCAAAGCCTGCGGCGCTACCATCAGCGCCATGTTCGGGTCCGATCACTCTGCGTTGACGATCTCGTCCTACGCCGCGTCCAAACGCGTGCTGGACTGAGCAAACTCTCACCAATGTGGGAGGGTCCGTATCGAGTGATCGGTGTCCCCCGGCCGGGCTCGGTTCGATTAGCCACGGGCGACAGCACAGAGCTGCCTAACCCGTGGAACATCGAGCATCTTCGCCGCTTCTACCCATAAGGGGGTCGGGTATCGTACCTCGGGCTCAGGCCAACCCCGCGCCCCCCCTCGGGCACGCAGGGTTGGCTGGGGGCTCCCACATACACATACTTGTTTATTTCTTTCTTAGCATTTCAATAACAAGCATTTTCAATTTCCTAAGGACCGCGCCTGTGTTATCATTTTCTTTTGAAAAGTCTTGACTTGAGTCAGTCTGCTTGTGCTCGACCTTGCCCTCGGCAGCCCGGGTCGTCTAAAATCGCCAAACGGGGCCCAGAACCGAGCCGTGCCCCAGGGCACGGCGAACTCCGGGGGGGAATCGGCAATGGCCCACAATCGGGTCCCCATAACCCTCGGTCACCGCGCTCCCGTCCTGGCCAGTCTCGACATGCGGATCTCCCCAGGCACTAGCTCCGACCCGCGCCGCTTGAGGCTGGGGCCCAAGCACGAGCCCTCGCTCAAGCCAAAATACAAAAGGATCGCAACACAGACCATCCTTATCGCGCGCATATAGCAAGCATAGCTAACATAGAAATTATAATCTTGTTTGATTGCAGATAAAATGAAGCGCGAGGCCCGCCCCCCGAGCGTAGCAAGGCTCTCCTCCAGCGCCGCCTCGATCTCCGCCGCCCACCGCTCCCGGGCGGCGGCGGCGTCGAGCTTCTCCTCTAGCTTCGCCATCGGCTCCCGTATTGAAGATAGAGGTCGTCCCGTGCCCCGTCGAACATGGCGGTGGCGATGAGGACGGTCTCCTGCTCCTCCTCCACTTCCCGAGCGATTTCCGCCAGGGTGCTGCGACGAGCCTCGAGCTGCGAGGTGTGCAGGCTGTGCGCCTTACGGCCGGCCTCCACCATGGCCTCCACGGAGCGCCGTCCCTCCTCGACACGCGCCCACGCCGCGTCGATTTCCGCCCGCTCCCCCTACAGGGCCTACATTTGGGCGCTTAGCCTATCCAGCACCGTGCTGTTGGTCGTGGCCAAGGCCTGCAGGAGGGGCTCCGCGCTCAGCGGGGCGGCAGAAGAAAGGGGGGGAAGGCCACCTCTGTGGTGGTGAAGTCCGGCTCGGCTCGCCGGTCGATTTGTTGGCCTCGGGGGTCTTTCCCGAGGCCGGCTCATCCTCAGCGCCGCCTGGGGCATCGGGCCCCGGGTGCGCCCCCTTGGCGTCGTCACGGGCAGCCTCGGTGGCGGCCTCCGCCTCGGGCGCAGTCGGGTCGAGGACCTGGGTGGCAGCCTCTGCTCTCTAGGAGTTCATGGAAATATAAGCTGATGGGAAGTTGTCCAAGCCCGCACTGTCTAGCAGCTACCATAGGATTGTAAAATTCATAAGACAGGCTGGTGCTTCTTCCTTGAAATATGCCTACTGGGAGCAGGTATGGGGTGATGCTGATCATGAATGATTCCCGTGATTCCATGTCATCATTCACCAGGTCCAAGTGCAGATCGTCAGGGAGTTCAAAACCCTGGTCTGAGAGGTAGATGAACATATCCATCTTAACTGATGGGGGCCCGGTGTAGAATCGAATGAACCATGTAGACATGTCTTCGGCCGATTGATTTGCTCCAGGGTAAACAGAGGCTGCCTCTCCAAAAGACATGCACCTTCTGGTTCTGTGGTCTTCGTGATCGGCATACTTTGATGGGAAGCAGGAGTCCGATAGTGGAGGCCGATCGACTATGGTGTTGGTGTGGATAGTTAGCCAAAGCTGTATAAACCACAATGGTTCTCCATGAGCCACAGTTTGCTTCAGCATCAGATCCTGAGTGGAGATATGAAGCAGCCGATACACAGCTCGCAAAAGATATTGGCCAAGGGGGATTTGTTTTTTATCAACCAGAGCTTGAGCCAAATGTTGACAATTTGTGGTGGGGCCGCAAGTTGATCCACAAAAGACAAATCTTTTCAACCATAGCGTCAGGAAGGCCACGTGTTCTCTCTCTGAGACTGATCCTTGTTCCATGTGCTCAGAAATATATCCAGACCAGCCTCCAATCTTCTTGGTTTTCAATTTATGGCTGCTGTTTGCCAGGAGGCTGAAGGGATTGATCTTAGACTGAATGTCTAGTCCTGTTAGCATCTTGATGTCAATTAAAGTTGGGGTCATCGAACCTTGCTTGAACAGGAAAGTGTTCAAGGTGCTGGACCAGAAGTAGGTGGCCGCTGACATGAGTGGTTCGTTTTTCTTAGTATCGGCCAGGGATAAGGTAATACATTGGCCGATTCCTATCTCGTCCCAGTGAACCTGTTTGGCTGCAGCAATCCTCTTGTGCCAGGTTCTGTACCCATTGAGCTTCGACGGCTAGGATCTGAAAGTGTGCTTCCACGAGGAGACATTGGGCTTGGCTTGCTTCAAGGGGACTCTGTTTGTCTCGGCATTTATCAGCCAGGTTGGGTCACAATTGCCCATGGGGCCTAGCAGGAATCGATGCGATTTGTCGTTGGTGGGGATCAAGATTTGGTTTTTGAAGACCTATGGCATAAGAACAACGATGAAAAAATAAGACCCGGGGGGCAAAAAGCAGAAACCCTAGCTTGAAGAAATCGGCGGGAAAGTGAAAATGTGGATTCAGAAGGAATTGACTTACCACAGGGATCTCGGAGGCGTAAAATGGAGCGGAAGCCATTGTTGTCGTCGAAGAGGTCGCCGTTGAGGGGGTTGATGCCGATGGGACGCCGAGGGGTCGCCGGAGTTGAAGAACACGAAGTGATTGCTGAATCGGCGGCGGAGGGATGCGAATCTGGATCTGCGCGGTTTTCAGACAAACCCTAGCAAGGAAGTCGATGGGTTCCTCGGAGTTAATTCCGCCACATTATATAATGAAGCGGAATTGGGGGGCATGTGTTAACAGCGGATTTTCGTAATCGACCTGGAGAGGGAAGAGGAAACCGAAGCAGAGAGGAAGGATTGAGTTGGAGTCAGACCAGGTCTTGTATTGGACCCGGTAGCCGTATCGGACTGGGAGAGGCGCTACTAGGGAGAGCGTATCGGCCGATACGGATTCAATATGGTCGTCGGCCGATACAGGCTGCAAGTTGACAGAGTCAGCGTGGGCTTGGTTTGGGCTCAAGATAAGTTTCAAGGAAGTTGCCAAATAGAGATAAAGCTCGGTTTTAGGCAATTGTATGTTGTAAATCAAGTAGGTTTAGATCTAATCTGTAGCAAGAGTCTGCCGCAAAGACTTATTTGTTAGTTAGAGATAAGATCGTGTCCTACAAGGGCCCTGTTGTAATCTCGGGTATAAATATCCCGGTAGTTTGTACATAGCTCTCTCTCTCAATCAATCATACAACAACCAAGTTTAATCTACTTTCGGCGCATCGCCAACCCTCGCAAGAGGTTAACTCCCGACGTGTTCTTGCTTCCCCAGAGCAGAGGTAAGAACTCGTACCCGACGATCTACATCGTCGGGGCTAGCGTGTCGCTTTAGGCACGTTAAGCCCTGGCGATGTGATCGTCGTTTATCGTGTCTTAGCTAATCTTGACGCGGTTTCCTAATCCTGTCTCGCCAGCGGCTAACTCGTTTTAGGGTTTACTGCCGACGATGATCGAATTGGCTTGCTCGTTTAGATTATCTAAGGCATCTACCATCCCCAAAAGCGATCGACGACTTGATTTTCTTTGTGTTAACTCTCGATCTACACTCTGAGTTGCTATCGACCTTAGTCGTGTTTCGAGGTTTAACCCAAAGCCTGTTTTCCAATCGTAATTAAGGATAGCGCCGGGGTTTCGGCCAGTCTTACCTAATGCATGTGATTATTTTATGTTCTTGCATGTATTTGCCACTTGTGCAGGTTGATTGGTGAATATGAATATGTCGGTTACAGGGTATTCTCAGGATCTCTCTGTGATTGGTGTGCTTATATTGGCCGATTGGCTTGTATAAGTTTGCACTAGAGTATTAGCTAGTGTATTTATCTTTATACGACCCTCATCGGCCGATTCCAGTGATTTGCTATAAACATGTTAACATGGGCCGATGAGATTAAATCTGTTTTATCAGTTCTATCATATTATTACCTCAAGTAAGCCGATATAGGTTTGCCCTATCGGCCAGGCCTCCACGATGCAACATCGGCCTATCGGCCGATCGGCCATCGGTTCTCACATGGTTTACTTGTTTAATCTTGTTGATTGCAGATCAAATCAACTAGCACGTCCTACACGCACCTAGGCAAGCCATTGGACCTGCACTGGAGCTAAGCAGATCTCCCAGGCCGCCGTGGAAACGCGAAACCCGTTTTCTTGTTAGGCGGGTCTAAATTCCGCGCCAACAGTAGGCGGACTGCGGCTTCCTGCAGGTCGGCCTCCCGCCTCTGAGCCTCCGCGGCCGCCGTCCCCCCGGACTCGTTGCCCGCGGGCCGGCCGGCCTTGGAGTGACGCGTGGGGCGGGACGGGATCTCGCTGAGGCAGAAGAAAAACATGAAACAGAGAGAGATAAGTAAAGATGAGTCTTGGGGGTTTGGGAATAAGAGTGTGGTCGCTGTGGGTGAGAGGTTGAACCTGCGGGGTGGCCGGCTGAACGACCACTTCGGGGGCGTGATGAGGCTCCCCCTGCACGGCTCGGTCTCCCCCATCTTGCGGAGTCGCTTCTTGTTCCGCTCCCCCCTCGGGCTGGAGCGTCGGTGCGGCGTCCTCCGGGCGCCTGCCGCTGACACGCACCGCCCCGTCCCCTCGGGGAGGAGATGAAGGAGGCGTCGCCTCCTGTTTCCTCTTCCCCTTGGCGTCGGCAGGGCGGCTGCCCCCTGAACCCCCGCCGCGGGGCCCAGAAGCATGGCCCCCTCCGGGGGTAGATTGGTCCCCTCTGCGGCTGCCGTTCGCACCATCATGGCCTCGGGGGGCCTGATCCCCCGACGCCTCGACCACCTGCATGATGGTCAGGATGTTGGCGCGCTCTGGGTCGCTGCAGAGGGGGAGGATCCCGCGAGGGATGAGGGATGATTCCACGGAGCTAAGGTTTAGCACCCGTTGGACCACCATCCTGAAGTCTTCGGGGTCCCAATCCCACTTACGCCCCTGGTGGGTCCTCAGGAGGTCCTCGGTCCTGGTGTACTCCCAGGCGCCCCGGGCGTGTCGCCGGAGCGACGCGATCCAGCGGCGGAGGTAGTCGCCGAACACCATGGCCCCCGTGAGCCCCTGGGTTCGCAGGCCCGCCAGGCGGTCCAGGACGGCGTCGTAGCCATCCCCCAGATCCACCGTCGCCCGCTAGCTTGGCGCCTGCACTGCAGGCTGGCTCGGGAGTTGGAGGCGCGCTTCGTCGGGGAGGGGGGGTGTAGAACCAATCGCTCTTCTAGTCGTCCCACTTCTTGCGAAGGACGCATGGGATGTAGCGGTTCAACACTTGCCCTCGCGGCTGGAAGTAGCAGCCACCGACCACCGTCGACGGCGATACCGACTGCACGGTGAAGAACCACCGAAACAGCCGAAGGGATGGGCGCACCCCGATGAACATCTCACACAGGTGTGCGAAGATGGCCAGCGTCATCACCGCGTTGGGGGTGAGGTGCGCCATCTGGAGGCCGTAGAACTCCAGAACATCCATGAAAAATGTGGAGAATAGCGGGATCAAGCCCGCCATGGCGAAGGAGAGAAAGAAGACGGACCGCTCCGGGTAGTGCGGCGCCGGGCGTCCCTCTCCCAGCGCGACCACCTCCCGGGTGGCAGATTCCGGCATGAACCGGCGCGGCAGCCCGGCCTGCCTCTCGCTGGTGATGCGAGAAGGCGGCAGCACGCTGCCGTCAAGCGGCGCGGAGCTTCGCGTCATGGCGCCGACGAGGGGGAGCTTGAGAACGAGAGCGCGTGGCGACAGTAAGGCGAAAGAAACGAAAGGGCTAGAGCATGGATGGCAAAGGCAAGGAAAAAGTGGCGAGAGGAAGGAAACGAATCCCTTCCTCGGCGCCTTTTATGCCCTTGCCTCCGCCGCGCTCGGCTCCTCGTTTCCCGCGCCCACTTCCTTGCCCCCTCGTTTCTCGTGCCCACGCCTCCACTAACCCCACTCGCCCGCCTACGGCGCACGCGTCAGTCATGCGACCGTGACGGTTGAGGAGGGGCAGATCGTGTGCGCATTAATCGCGCTCGGTTACCGCAAAAAGTGTCATCATCACATCCCCAGGCGAAACGGATCGACGTGTCACGATCCGCACGCTGCCTCAAGTAATGTTGCGGTTACAAGGAGACCGCTCATTAATGTCGACTGGCATTCTTCACCAATGTGCGCGGCTCGCGACCGTAGGAGTCCTGCCCGCCTTTGGGGGCCCGTCCTACATGTCATTAGGCCCGAGGGGTGGCGTTAAGCCTAGGTGCCCCCCCGGGTGTGGCCACCCAGGCGTAACGCCAAAGGCTACTGTCGGTGACATGGGACCGGGGGTGTCGAGACCAAAGGGAAGGGCGGCCACGGGTTCCCCCGGAGGGGTCGGGCCCGAGGGTGACGTGACGGCTGCCCTCCCGGTTTCCCCCCGGGGTCGGGTTGCTCCCGTTTCTGCCCCAAGGGCTGGGGCGCCCCGACCCCCTGTGGTTTTGGTGCTACATGCGCAGATTAGGTGAGCATGGCAGAGCTCACCTAACCGCATTTATGGCGGTTCAGACGAGCGCACTACGCCGCATTTAATGCAGCGTGGCGCGTGCATGTCCGGTCCGTGACCGGTCACAGCGAGTGACCGATCGCAGACCGGTCAGATCGCGGGTTAGGTGGCGCCAGGCGGCCTGCAGCACACCTCGCCCCATCCCGTCGGAATGATGAGAGCCCTCTGTCTCTCGTCTCTCAGCCGGAGTTGGCGTGCCAACTCCTGGAGTTGGTATGTTAGCCCCGGTCAGATGCTTTCCCTATTCCGGCGCAGGCGAGACGAGAAAGTCGCCCGCCATTTAATGAAAGTTGAAATGGGCGTCCCCCGGATGGGTCGACTAGCCAAGCAGAAGAGCGCTGCGGCGTCCGTCAGAGGCGTGCTGCGGCGTCCGTCAGAGGCTGCTTCCGGCAGTAGGATAGCCCTAAATGTAAAAGAATGTTTTCTTTCTTAGGCAGCTCGTGGCCCATGTGGTAGCCCCTTGCCATATAAAAGGAGGCCTAGGCCTAGGAGAGAGGAGAGAGGACTCTGGCTAACTCGGTCTGGGGGCTGGACTCTCTCTGAATCCCATCACACTCTCAGATCTACCAGAACACAAGAGTAGAGTATTACGCTTCTTAGCGGCCGAACTTGTCTAAACCGCCTGCGTCCAGCGTTTTTTCTCGCTAAGATCCCACGAATCAGGGGCAAAGAATTTCACCTTGCGCCTCCGGCCGAACCGGCAAAGGGGACCTGCATGATCTCCCGGTGAGGAGTTTCACCCTCCGTCAATTAGTTATATGTCCGTGTGATGCAACGGGATCAGGATATACAAATATATTTAGTTTCTTTATGTGCCGGTTTTTCACGATGGGTTGAGTACGGGAGATTTTTTTTTGCGCATTTCTTGAAATGAAGAGTGAGCGGTTTTTTAAGAGTTGAGGAAAAAGAACGGTTGTGCTTCCAAAATAGTTATAAGATAGTAATCAGCTATAACATTTTCTTTAAGTAAAGCATGAATATATCTTAAAAATATCACCGATTGATTATCAATGTTACATGTAGCATTTCTCTTTTGCGTCAATCTCTAACTTGGGCTTTGTTCAAACTGAGTTTTAGTTTTTAAGCGACAAAAAACCGGAGCAAACTATTAACACATGATATTGATTATTAATTATTATAAACTTGAAACATAGTTTTTTTTAATTTTTAAAAAGCTTTTATATAAAATATTTTTTAAAATATATCGTTTAGTAATTTAAGAAATGTGCTAACGGAAAACGAGAAAACTGAAGTTTAGAGGTAGAGTTTAAACTGGGCCTTAGCAACCAGAGCATCCACAAGTCAAAGCAGCAACCCACAGAGCTAAAACGCGACTACTATAAACAACCGAAGAGTAGAACTGGTTTATTATATTCGACCCGGAGATCCCCGACTCGTCGGAAGCCCGCCCGCCCTCTTCCCGAGACCCGTTTACCCGCTATTGTTCGTTACCTTCCGCCGCACTAGCGCTGTCTTCTCTTTCCTCTCTCCTCCCACTCGCGATCTCGCCTCGCATCTCCCCTCCCCTCTCCTCTCTTCTCCGCGCGGCTCCACACCTCCGGCGAGGGAGTCGCCGCCGGGCGCCCGGGCCGCACCTCCCGACGCGGCGTTGCCGCTGCTCCGCTTCCGACGTCGCAATGGTACGTTTCCCCGCATCGCCACCGGGCATCAACCCGGCTTCACACACCAGCTCCGTCCTCTCTATCTTCATCGTCCCGCCGCTTCTGCGGAAATGGTAGATCCGGGCGCGAGGCCGGCGCGTTCGGCCCAGCCGGATCCCGCGACGGCTCGCCGGGGCCGAGATCCGTGGCTGGGACGATCGGTTTCCGCGTGGATCTGGGGGATTCTGACGTGTTTGTGTGCTCGTGTGTATGCTGATTTGTTGGTTTTGTTTGTGTTTTTGGTTCGTTCTTGTCGGTGGTGGGGATGATGCGGCAGCCGCTCCGGTTAGAGATCAAGGTAAATTTGTGCTTGATCGGTTAGATCCCGTTAATTTGTTGTGTTTTTGGTGTAATCGTTGGGATTGTATAGCTTATGGTGTTTGGTGTTTGGTTGGATCAGAGGAAGCTCGCGCAGAGGTCAGAGAGGGTCAAGTCCGTAGATCTCCACCCAACCGAGCCATGGTGAGTCTGCTGGTGTTTTTTGTGTTGGCCCAATGCCAAGAGGACGCATTCTGCATATGAGCATGTACAATGGTTGTTAGAGTTTGTGACGAATGCACTGCATTGTTCTTGTAATGCAGGATCATGTCAAGTCTTTACTCGGGAAGTGTCTGCATCTGGAACTATCAAACGCAGGTATGTTGCTCTTAATATCTGCAATGTTTGGTTACTCATGTGGTTTCGATAGGTAGGATTCAACACCAACCGTTCATTTGTAGTACACAGTCTGTGTTAGTCCCCATGATCGAATGTTTGCAAATGTCAACTTATATGTACTGATGTACGGCAGTATGAAGATAGAACTTGAGAACTTCATAGTCAAGAAGCAATATGTTTTAGCTATTCACATCACTGGGATGTCCACAATCATTTTTCTATCATCCTTTCAAATACATCAGTGGAGAGTTTTTGACATGTATATAATAGTGACTTGTCATTTTAAAAATGGAATTTTAAATCTTTATGCTTGTTCCGTGATTTGAACTAACTAAATTATGCTCATTTATTGCCAGACAATGGTCAAATCATTTGAAGTCACCGAGTTGCCAGGCATGCTTTCTCAGCTTACCGTTTGCATTCCTTGTATGCCATTATGCTAATGTAGTCATGCTATCTGCAGTTCGTTCGGCTAAATTTATTGCACGAAAGCAATGGGTTGTGGCTGGTGCGGATGACATGTTCATCCGTGTATACAATTATAATACAATGGACAAGGTCAAGGTTTTTGAAGCCCATACTGATTACATAAGGTGTGTGGCTGTTCATCCAACCTTGCCCTATGTGTTGTCATCTTCTGATGACATGTTGATAAAGCTCTGGGACTGGGATAAGGGCTGGATGTGTACTCAAATCTTTGAGGGGCACTCTCACTATGTCATGCAAGTCACATTTAACCCAAAGGACACCAATACTTTCGCCAGTGCTTCCCTTGATCGTACAGTAAAGGTATGCATTTGATCTTGATACAGAAATGGGAAGTTTTTCATAAGTTTCTTGTTACCTGAGCCTTACAAGTAGTCTTCTGTACCTGAAATTTTCAGATCTGGAGTCTTGGTTCTCCTGATCCAAATTTCACATTGGATGGTCACTCAAAAGGTGTAAATTGTGTTGATTACTTCACAGGGGGTGATCGTCCATATCTAATTACTGGTTCTGATGATCAGACTGCCAAGGTGTGATGTCTTCCTTGAGTCATACACTTATGAACATTTAGAACATCTTGACAATGCATTGTTTCGAATCAGGTTTGGGATTACCAAACAAAGAGCTGTGTTCAAACACTTGAAGGGCATGCACACAATGTCTCTGCTGTTTGTTTCCATCCCGAGCTTCCAATAATAATTACAGGTTCAGAAGATGGGACTGTCCGTCTCTGGCACTCCACTACCTACAGGTACTTGTTGGTTTAATTTTGGCTTGTGGCTTATACTACTATCTATTTATTTAGTGAAATTTATTTGTTTATCTACATGCTCTTGGGACCTGCATGCCCACCACTATCTAGATGTTAGGTCAATACCCAATACTGAAAATCCAAATCATTTTGCCAAGCACAAGTGCACAACACTCACATTAACACTGAACTAAAAAATCAAAATAGCACAATGGTACACTCGTTTCCTGAATTCAGATGTTCAAAATGCATAACTGTTTATAACTAATTGGTTTATCATTTATCATTTCACTACCTAGTAATGGACCTACAATTTTCAGTTCTCAGCAGGCAAACATTCCCTTTATACTTGCCCTCACGCCTATAGATCTGTCCTTATGAAAGAATGTACGTGCAGTTTGTTGCAAACCTTGGAGTTAACCTTATTCCGATGTTTTACTTTAATTGTTCATTATGGATTTAACTACTGTATTTACTATTCTTAGAATCGAACATTATGGTTGGTGCTTTTGTAGGCTTGAGAACACACTTAACTATGGCCTTGAGCGAGTTTGGGCATTAGGTTACATGAAGGGCTCAAGAAGGTTACGAAAGTTTCCACCCTTTTGTTCCTTTTGTTTTCTCGAAACCAGGAATCGTGTTCCAGAATGTCTTCAATTTATGCAGGGTTGTGATTGGGTATGATGAAGGAACAATAATGATAAAGATTGGTCGTGAAGAACCCGTTGCTAGCATGGACAGTAGTGGCAAAATTATATGGGCAAAGCATAATGAAATTCAAACTGTTAATATCAAGACAGTTGGTGCAGATAATGAGGTGGTGGTTCTTGCATATATGCTACACTGCTGAGAACTTTCAATTGTTTACGTATACTGATTTGTGTATTTCAAATTGTTTCATTTGTCAGATCACAGATGGAGAACGACTACCGTTGGCTGTGAAGGAGTTAGGCAGTTGCGATCTTTACCCACAAGTAGGTTCTTTTTTATTTTTACCCTATTCATGCAGTAATGTATTTTGCCACATGGTTCTGTAACCACATTACCACAAGGGAAAGAGCTTGCTATGATTCTGCATGTTGTTTCATACTTACTTGCATTATGCATGCATATACTTTACTGAAGTGAAACGAGTCAATATCATAATACATTTTAGTATCATTTCTCTTTATATATTGCTTATCTTTGGATGGCATATATTGTTACCTTGTGACTTTTCCAGTGTTTTAACCTTGTTCTGAATTGTAATATTAATATGGCCTGTCCCTGAAATTATGGTAACAAAAGCCGGTTTATAAATAGCTTGTGAAACTTAGCTTTATGGACTAAAATATTGTATACAGGATACCAAAAGCACTAAAAGATGCTTCTTACCAACACCAAGCTTTTGTTAGTTGGATATACAGTCCTTTTTTTGGGTGCTGCAAGAAAGCATGGTTTTGTGATACATATGTTTGGCTCCAACTCTTGTTAGCAAAGTAAACATGTTGACGGATATCTTATTCTGTTATTTCAGAGTTTACGGCACAATCCAAATGGGAGATTTGTTGTTGTATGTGGAGATGGAGAGTACATTATATACACTGCACTCGCATGGAGAAATAGATCCTTTGGGTCTGCTCTTGAATTTGTCTGGTCAACTGATGGAGAATACGCTGTCAGGGAAAGCACATCAAAAATAAAGATTTGCAGTAAAAATTTCCAGGTTTATATTAAATTTACCAGTCCTTATTGTTTTTATTTTCTCATCTCTTGGTTCTTAGTCAATTTACATTGGATCACACTACGCACTTTTCTGAAGTACTATTAGAATGGTTAATCACATCCGAAGAGAAACTATTGGGAACAGATATCATAAAGGAGTGCCTACTATTCTTAGTACTCTAGTGCTTTGAGGTTTTAACGTTGCCAAACCCATTCACTCATGTCTTATGTCTGTTTTCAAGAACAGGAATTGACTACTATAATTGACTGCATTGCATTGTCTTATATCTGTTTTCGACCAGTACTTTAGTTGTTACAATGGTACATTCTGCTCCTAGTATAGTCCAATTTTCAGACTGGGGAACAGTTCAGTTAAAATAGGTAGAGATGCTAGTCTTTTGTTTATGTGCAAACAAAATCACCTTAGGTGCTATAATTCACTTATGAAAATATGTTCTTTTAGGGTTTAGAGACACAATCTGACATGATCTACTGATAATTTCAGGAGAGGAAAAGTATAAGACCAACCTTCTCTGCAGAACGTATATATGGTGGAGTGTTGCTTGCTATGTGTACGAATGACTTCATTTGTTTCTATGACTGGGCAGAATGCAGGTTAATACGTAGGATTGATGTGAATGTTAAAGTGAGTTTTCTTTGTTCCTGGGATGGATTTGTATTATGTACATCTTAATTCTTTTTCTTATATCATGCACTGGAAATAATTTCTGTTCACTGATGCAGAATTTATATTGGGCCGACAGTGGTGATTTGGTAACAATTGCAAGCGATACATCATTCTACATTTTGAAGTACAATGTGAGTAATCACATGCAATATGTACATTGCTATTTTTCTTTCTATTTCCCCAGTGCATCTTGTACTGGTACATCTGAGCCTATGTTTACTGAATTACTGTATGTGTCATTCTGTGTAATTTACTAACACAACTGTAACTTGGTATCTTCTAGAGGGATGTAGTTTCTTCTCATCTAGATGGAGGGGGTTCTGTTGGTGAGGAAGGTGTCGAAGACGCCTTTGAATTGCTTCATGAGATAAATGAACGTGTTCGTACTGGGTTATGGGTTGGAGATTGTTTTATTTACAATAACTCTTCATGGCGACTAAATTACTGCGTGGGAGGAGAGGTAAGCGCATAATATTCACTATAATTAACGTAATTGTATTTGCACATTCTCTGTTAGAATATTTGTGCATCTATTTACCATTCTGTGTCTGTTGTGTTACAGGTCACTACCATGTTTCACTTGGATCGGCCAATGTATTTGTTAGGCTATCTTGCCAACCAAAGCCGTGTCTATCTTATCGACAAGGAGTTCAAGTGAGTGTCATTAATTTATTTTGCTCTCAATGCTTATTCATGGTGCTTTCTATGAACATTTATGGTTAACAACATTCATAATTGCAGTGTGGTCGGGTATACTTTATTGCTCAGTTTGATTGAATACAAAACACTTGTGATGCGTGGGGACCTGGAACGTGCAAATGCTATTCTACCTACCATACCAAAGGAACAACATAACAGGTGTTGCATGTTTTGCTTAAATTTAGTGAATGTACTTATAAACTAATGCACTCCATTTTTAAACGATTAACTTTTGGTTTTCAGTGTGGCACATTTCCTTGAATCACGAGGCATGCTAGAGGAAGCCCTTGAAATAGCAACGGATCCTAATTACAGATTCGACCTGTCTGTGCAGCTTGGTAGACTGGAAGTTGCAAAGGCATGATCCTGTTATACTGTTTAATTGTGATACTATTAGTGACACACTCCTATGGAATTTCACCTTCTATTCAAATTAGCCCTAAAAATGAATCCTTCGCAGGAAATCGCTATTGAAGCACGGAGTGAGTCAAAGTGGAAGCAATTGGGAGAATTAGCTATGTCTACAGGGAAGGTGTGTGTACCATGTAATTTTGGATGTCCAATAATATCTTACGATCTTATATTTGCAATTTGATTTCATTATTTATTAGTGATGAAGAAAATGATTAGTATGAGTAGTAAATGCAGTAATCATGAATCATGATGATTAGCTTGTAGACTTGCAAAATATTTTCTTTTCCATGATCATTTGGAAATACAATATTGGGACTCAATTTTGCCGAGTAGGGTTCTGTTATGGGATTGGGATTGACTATGGATTTATGGTTACCAATGCTTTGAGATACCTGGGTGTTGGTGAATCCCTCCCCCCTCACGGCCCCTCCTTTTCCCTCTGTTCCCATTCTCCTTCAGTAAGCTGCACACAGATGCTTTATTGTGTTTCAGAAGTCAGAACATATGAGATGAATTCTGACGTGACAACAGTTGGATATCGTAATTTATCGAACTTATTTGTTTTGCCTCTCAAATGTAAACATTTGAACTCAAAGAACTCATGCAAATATACAATAATTGCAGCTGGAAATGGCAGAGGAATGCCTCCTTGAAGCTACTGACCTTAGCGGACTTCTGCTTCTATACTCATCTCTTGGCGATGCTGAAGGGGTCACAAAGTTGGCATCCATGGCTAAAGAACAAGGAAAGAACAATGTTGCTTTTCTTTGTTTATTTATGCTCGGCAAATTGGAAGAATGCCTTCAATTGTTGGTTGATAGGTATAGACTTCTGCTACTTCATATTGTTCAGTGATTATTTATTAACTCTTGACATGCATTGGTCTTTCTTAATTTGCATTGACCATTTGGCCGTTCTTCATACAGCAACCGCATTCCAGAGGCAGCATTGATGGCACGGTCATATCTTCCAAGCAAAGTCTCTGAGATTGTGTCAATATGGAAAAAGGATCTTCAAAAGGTAATTACCTACAACAGGGCTATAAGTGTGTTTTTGCTTGTGTTTTTCCATAAAGCCCCACTACACATCCTCTCAAAGGGAGAAAAAAAAGAACACGGCATTTTTCAAGAACACTGAATACTTTGTGCTGTTGTAGCTCAAGCATATAAATGCTACTAACTCAATATGCCTAATCATGTATTAGCACAGATTCCTGGTTGTATTGTTATGGGATGTTTAGGATCCTTTTTGTTCCCTGCAAGAGGACTTGCATCAAATCTCAGAATTGTGATCCCACATAACCACACTTCTAACATGGAAATGGCTGATGCATTTTTGTTCCTGATCATATCAATGATTCTTCATTCTTGTGCCCGTGTGCCACACATACGCTTTACTGCCTTGTTCAAGTTACTAGGCAATCTTTGGTTCATTACCATTTGTTCCTACATTGTCTATCAGGTGAACTCCAAAGCTGCAGAGTCTCTGGCAGATCCTGCAGAGTACCCAAACTTGTTTGAAGACTGGCAGATTGCTCTCAATGTAGAAGCCAGTGTTGCTCCGAAAAGGTATTTATTCATCCTTAAATAGTTTATTGCAATTCCCTCCAAAGTGGATGATTATTCTATCCAAAAGACATCAATAGTTTCTAATGCCCCTGAAAGATAATCTGGACACCATTGATCAATTGAATCCTCCAATTTTCTGGTTTTTAACTTGATATTCATCTCTTTCTGCTATTAAAGAGATATGGGAGTAATGCATGCACTGCTTCTCTCTGTACCTTCAGCATGGCCCTTTTAGCAATGTTACGACATTCACTGCTTCTCCCTGTAGTATATACCCTATATCTTAAACTTTCCAGTATTTTGTCCTGCAAAAGATTTCTGCACTGAAATATTATGTTCAATGTAACTTTCTAAATAGAAGATGAAGAGTGTGGGAAAGGATGGTATCATTTGAATTTTAAGAACGGAATAGTCTTAAACATCATTTAGGCTGTAAGATTGGCATTCTATCTGAGAATTACTTCCTCTGTTCTCAAATAACTAACATTGTTGACTATTGCCATTTCACTTTGACCGTAAATTACTTCAAATCATTGTTTTTTGATGAATGGAAATTCTATGGTTATGTTTGTGATGCTACAATTCCATGATATAACAAACCTTTAAATATTTATATTTTTACGCTAAAAAAAATTGAACAATGGCAGTGTCAATTATTCAAGAACAGAGATACTAGCATATCTTTCTTTCTTTCTTTTTTTTGGGGGGGTGTTTTTAAGATCCTTGGGTATCTCCAAGTGCTATTTTCCTATATCTTTCCTTTCCTACACTTCTCATTACTTCATGATTAACACTAGAACATACTACCTCTCAAGTGTCAATACCTCCCTATGACCGTAAAAAGCTCTTCTGGGGACATTCTTACAAGCTATTAATTTTGTAGGGGTATCTACCCACCTGCTGAGGAGTACATGACATATGCTGAAAGATCTACCGAGAGTCTTGTAGAAGCTTTCAAAAGTATGAATGTACAAGAGGAAGAACTACCAAGTGAAAATGGAGATGTTACTCCCGAGGTATTACACTTATAGAATAATTGGCCTGTTTAATCTTCCAAATATTAAGAGTATCATATGGGATGAATATGTGTAGTTTGATTTTTCATTGACATTTACATTTGTTTTTCTTTTCACAATGGTTGTTGAATGTGTTTATGTAAAATAGGAAACAATTTTGTCATCTGTCCATGTTAGGTATGTAGATACATCTAATAAGACAACAAGTTATAAAGAGTATGAAGTTTATCGTTGTTCTTGTTAGCTGTTTTGTGGACTGTTTACCACTTTGCTTTGTGCTTTGACTTTTGATGTTTCGACTGGAAAAGATAGGAATGATAACTAGCTTCTTTTAGAAAGTTTCCCGTATGCTTTCTTCTTACCCTTTTTAGTGTTTATCCCCACATTGCTGCTATTGCTTCTCTCCTTTTGTTAGTTATTTTATGGCACCGAACAAACTTCAACAGGTTATTGAGGATGATGGAGTCGAGGAAAGTCAAGAGGATGCCGTTGAAGTTGAAGCTGATGATTCAACAGATGGCGGTGTCCTTGTGAATGGGAATGATGGTGAGGAACACTGGGGTATGAACAATGAAGGAACTTCAACAGCATAAAAGCAATAGTTGAACAAGTATATAGTCCAAAAACCTTTTAGTCTAGTCTTTTCATCCTAAATACTCAAAAAAAAAGAGAAGGGAAACATGCTGGAGAATGGGTGCTAGTATCTCTATTTTGCACATGCTGGGATCCTCAGTAGCCTGGCCTCTCACGGTCTCACTCTTCACAAAATTAGCATAGTAGTACAAGTATGTTAAGAAAATCATTTGTTACTAGTACTTGATTTGCAAATTCATAAATAACTTTTAAAAACTGGCTTTATTACTAACTGATGTTATGCATATCCATAAACAAGTGCTAAGAACTTGCTGCGACTGAATGGGTCTATTAGTTTGGGTTAGTATAGTAACTATAATCTAGTTGATTTTGGGAATTGTTTGCAAGAGAGGCAAGTTGCACATGTTTTGTGTCGTTTTCAGCAGAACAATCACTCAGCTGGTTTTGTTGAAAACTGGCTGTCCATGGCGTTTCTGTCAGTCCTTGCAGTTCGAGGACTAGCTACCTATTATAATGTTTCACACTTCCACTGATACAAGAACCAGATCCTTCTCAACATTTCAGACGGCATCTTCTATTATTCTTCATACTTTCAATATGACCCAATGCATGCTAATATTTACTGCTTTTTTTAATGTTTTGCAGTGCTAACTCCTGACCAATAGTAGACTTACTATGGCAGAATCCTGCACCACCGATATGGTTATTTTTGTAAAGGTTGGTATTAGTTTATTTGTAAAGAACAATTGCGTCTATAACATTTGAAGTCCAGAAGTATATAGTGATGTGCGCATATATGGTCGCTTGATATGCTTGTGACACCTGTGCACTGTATCAACAATTATCCATAGGGCGGACATTTATACCAGTTTTTCGTGGTTAATTTTCTTGGGAGTTAAAACTTAAGTTCTTACTTCTGCAGGTTGCCACCTGTTGAGACTTGAGAGTTGAGACATTTGTGTAAAAGCAGTCGGTCTCCGTTTGTACAAGGCGTTGTGTGCGTGATCTAGTACGAGGATACAGGAACAGTGTGGGATGATAAATTAGCACTTTGTGTAGCGTCACATAACAAATTTTGCGATTCGATTCTTTTTTTTCTGGTCTTTGGAAGCTCTGCTGCTTTGTAGATTTGGGGTATATCATAGCTTGTACCCTTTTTTATGTTTACAATATATCATCATACTGCCATTCTTTAAGATTGGAATTCGGTTCGTGGACCGCAACGGCAGTACATGTGACCACTGTATCTTGGTTCAACGAACAATAAATTGTCTGATTTCTTCCTTCTGGACCCTGTCTTGGCTCTGTAAACTTTGGTTCTGTTCTCTTTGCAACTATAGTGAATGGTTCCAAGTAATTAACATGAACTCCCTCTATTTCATATTGTAAGTTATTTTAGTCATAGTTTTGTCTTTGAAGTCAAAATTTTCTAACTTTGACTAAGATTATTAAAAAATCCACCAACATCTGCAATAGTTTCCTTAAATCTACCATAAAATTAGTTCCATTAAATCTACCGTAAATTTTGTCTTGGTAGTGTACTTATTTGTTGTTGGTAGTGTTGGTGTATGTTTCGATAAACTCACTTTAACAAGTTTGACCTGAGACAACTAAAATGGGAAGGGAGGGAGTAACTTGATTTGTATGTTCTTGTTTCCTTGTTCCACGAGCATAAAATTGGAAACAAGTTTACAATTAGTAGAATGGTAGTGTTGTTCATTTGGTCGTGCTCTGCACATGGATCCTACTACTTGCGAATTTAACTGTAATTCAAACTGCTTTTGGTGCCTTTTTTGTTGTAGCATGACTTGCTATACGTAGCACAAGTTTGTTGGCCTAAAAATCACATTACCGGTCCAATAACATCAAAAGGAGAACGGCCCATGAAACCCCAAAACCCAACGGAAACCGCACGCTCGGAACCTCGGCGTCGGATCCTTTCCCTTCCCTTCCCTTCCCCCTGCCACGCCAACCCAACCAATAGGCCGTCTCCCGTGGCACATCTCCCCCAATCGCATCACGCCACGTCACGCCTCTGACGCGCGCGCCCCCTTCTCCCCAGTTGCGCCCCCCGCTTCTATAACACGCGCCTCCGCCTTTCCTCCCGGCGCTTCACCAAGCACCGAGTCTCTCTCCCCCATCGCCGGCGCACCGACCGAACCGAACGCGCCATGGTCACCGCGCGCAAGGGCCGCGGAGGCGGTGGTCCCCCCCGCCTCCGCGTCATCGACGGCGGCGGCGGAGGAGGGAGCATGGCGTCGCGCGTGGCCGTCCTCGCATTCTGCATCGCCGGGATCTGGTCGGCGTACATCACCCAGGGCGTCCTCCAGGAAACCCTGTAAGCGCCCGCCTCTCTCTCTCTCTCTCTCTCTCTAATGGTGCTCGGGAGCAGAGGGGAATTGGGCTATGCTTCGGCGGGTTGCTGAATTGTTCGCCGTTTCTCCCCGCCGTTCAGGTCGACGAAGCGGTTCGGGTCGGAGGCCCGGCGGTTCGACCACCTCGCGTTCCTCAACTTCGCGCAGAACGTCGTCTGCTTCGTCTGGTCCTTCATAAGTGAGCCTCCTCTCCTCCCTCTCTCTCCCCTGCCCCTGCCGTGTGGAATCCAGTGTGGTCGCATGCCATTGCGCAGAATGTGGATCGTGACTCTGGTTTGTGATTGCGGATCGTGTGAGGAGTTTGTGATTCTGGTTTGCTCGCGCAGTGATCAAGCTGTGGTCGAGTGGTGGGAGCTCCGCCGGCCGCGCCCCGCTGCGGAAGTACTGGGGCGTCAGCATCACCAACACTATCGGCCCGGCCATGGGGATCGAGGCGCTCAAGTTCATCAGCTACCCAGCTCAGGTTTGGTTGCAGCTGCCTTTTTGTCGTCTCGCTTGCTTTGTTGCTCTATGCATTTTGTGCTGCTACTGTATCTGCAATTAGGTATATCCATATTCGTTTCGGGTAGTAGGCAACGTAATAAATGTATAATGCCTGTGAAGTGGAATGTTCTATTTTTGGATCTGTTCAACTGTGCTAAGTAAATCAGTGATTGGAATGTTCTATAGCCTTATTTCTGCATTGATGCGATAGATACGGTCCTTTGGAGAGTTTATGCTGTGTTAGTGATAACATTTATGCTATGAGTATGATTCACAAATGCCAAAACATGATGATCCATGATACTCTTATCGCCGTATCGCATGGGTGGGTGAAGACTGAGAACCATATTTCCTCATCAAACTTTTGGATTGAACTTTGAACCATCCAATATACAGTAATACATCAAAATGTGTTTGGCTCAAGCGCAATGTAATTTGATTTATCTTTTGAACTTATTGGAACAGTCGCAACAAAGCCTGTGTTTTCTGAATATCATTTTTATGTCTCATTTTTGTGCCGTAATAGTATATGCTGATTTGACTAAATAGCACATTACCTCTTACTAAGGAATTATTTCCTCTATGTTAACAGGTCCTGGCAAAATCTTCTAAGATGATTCCAGGTGAGTTTGCATTGATCTATGCATGCTATGTAGTGTACCTTACAGAAAATTATCTACATCTGAACAGTTCTTCTGATCATTACTTTGTGCTTGCGTGGGTACACTCATCTGAGCAGTTTCTGTGTAAAAAAAGTACACTGGAAAATTGGATTTTAGTTTGGCACCACAATATTGGCTGCTTTAGCTGTTAGTACGACAATACTTGCATTTTTTTATCAAAAGCATATCAATTTCATGGCAAGAGTATTTCCATTTGTGCTGGTATTTGGTGGTCACAATGGTGTGGGTAATAGAGCAATCAGTGTTAAAAATAACTTTTAACGATAGCCCTATCATGTTTCATAGTGTGTATAGTGATGTACGCATATTTCTGACCAATGATTTAATATGTACAGTAATGCTGATGGGAACTATACTGTATGGTGTCAAGTACACATTTCCAGAGTATATTTGCACCTTTCTTGTTGCTGGGGGTGTATCATCCTTTGCGTTGTTGAAGGTAAAGAGTTAATCTATTTCAATTATTCACCAATAGCCCATGAGCCTAGAGCAAAAGCAGAAACCTTTTGGCAGACTGTTTCACTCCGTAGTATAAAAGTTCAAAAGAATATGTTTTGTTCCTTACAGTCATTTTTATTATGATGAATACAAATTAGAAGAGAAGACAGCCACATCAAAGTCACTATAATTAGGAATCTGCACCTCTAGTGTTATTAGAAGCTGTAGATGGCCTAATAAAATTTCTATATGTGATGTGCTGATATTAACTGTGTTTTCATTTCTGAGGATTATGTTTGTTTCTAATGTATCAGACAAGCTCCAAGACTATTAAGAAGCTTGCTAACCCTAATGCGCCTCTGGGCTACACATTGTGCTTCCTCAACTTAGCTTTTGATGGTTACACCAATTCGACCCAAGATTTAATAAAGTCTAGGTAACTATACCCTGTCCATTCCACATTAAGGCATTCTGGAAAATTTAACGTTTTCTTATCTACATGGAAAGTAATGTCGTGTTATTGCAGGTACCCAAAGACTAATCCATGGGATATAATGCTTGGCATGAATCTCTGGGGGACCATATACAATGCTGTGATTATGTTTGTTGCTCCATTACTATTCAGTAATTGGCCTTACGCCAACGGTTTTGAGGCAGTGAGATTTTGCCAGGAGAACCCAGAGGTGGCATGGGACATTCTCCTGTTCTGCCTGTGTGGTGCCGTGGGTCAGAATTTCATCTTCCTAACCATCAGCCGATTTGGCTCTCTTACTAACACTACCATCACTACCACCCGCAAGTTCATGAGCATTGTCATCTCATCCGTCATCAGTGGCAACCCACTCTCCTTGAAGCAATGGGGAAGTGTTGTGATGGTCTTTTCTGGTCTCTCTTTACAAATCTTTCTCAAATGGAAGAGAAAGAAGGTCAGAGACCACAAGGAATGAGTTTAATATTTGAACTTATTCCAATTTGTAGCTTCGATTGGACATGTTTGTTGTTGGGTTATATGGGAGAATTATTGCAGCCCATTACAGATTCAGGAAAAGTTTTACATCGATAAAAAACTGAGATGTATGGTAATAGCTAAAAAAGTGCTGGTAGTTTCTGTTCTACAGGAAGAAGATGCAATGAATTGTATTGCATTGAGTAGTAGAATTGTATGGCGCCCTGTATTTTTGTTCTCTCCCTAAAGGAATCGCTAATTATCAAAATGATACTTATGTTTGTGCCACTGATAGTCTGATACTTCATACAGTCACACTACGATAATTTGTGGAGAAAATTACCGTACGGATTTGACTCTTTAAGCAGAAGTATCAGGTTTTGCTCTGGAGGATAGCTGCCTTGCAGGTCTTCCTCTGCTTTCATGAGCGCTGTGCTCTGAGGGTTTGTTTGTCTGCTGTTCTTTTTCTATTACTACCTCCGTTTCATATTATAATTTATTTTTAACTTTTTTAAGTCGATCTTCTTCATATTATAATTCATTTTTAATTTTTTTAAGTCGATCTTCTTTAGATTTGATCAAATTTATAAAAAAATAGTAATATTTTCAACACAAAACAAACAAACTATTAAAATATGTTCAATACTGATGTAATAAAACTAAATTGATGCTATAAATGTTGTTATATTTTTTTATCAAGCAACTTATAATATAAAACGGAGGGAGTATCTACTAAATCTATACTATCTATCTATATAGTTGATGCACATTAACTCCTAAAATGCTACATCATCATCCACTAGCAATTATTATCTAGAATATTTTAAATCACATGTAAATATGTTTTATAATTTTGTGTATTTTTAGAACTCAATATGCAAGCAATTCCATATTATTATCTCCACATTATTTTTACATTATTTAAACATATACACCTATCTTTTTTATAATATATAACATGCATTTATCCAAATATCCCACAGCAAAACACGGGATATCAACAAGTTATTAAGATAGCTAAAAATGAGTCACCATGCCCGTTGTAAAAGCTTAGAAATTACTCCATTAATAATAGAAGAAAAAGGAAAGTTTTGTATTGTTAGATCGTGGTAGGTCTAGGTTGTTTATAATCATACGTGGGGTTGTATAAAAAATCCAATTTTAGTTTTAAAATCTATTGTATATTAGAACTATATCTATTGAGACGATTGTATATGGAATCCAGTTTGATTTTTAAAATCTATTGCAAAACAAAAGCTAATAGTGGTATATCAAATCCAATTTTACATTTAAAATTTAGCTCCGTGCAAAATTACATAGGAAAATCCACTAGATATATACAATAATCCCTATGTTACAATTGCTTGGTGTGAGTTCAACTTAGGGAGGAGGACAATTTTGATGGGGCAAAAGAAATCTATGCTACATCGTGATCGCCAATTGCTCTGTTATAATTGTTGAGAGAATTGTGGAAGAGAGCGAGAGATGCAGAGACCTTAATTGATCATTGGTGTTTACATTTATATGTGGGGAAAAGGTGTCAACCGTAGAGATACGATGGTTGGGGACCATCGCAACGGTTGTCGAGAAGCACTGTGTGAGAAAGAGGCGCGACCAAACTGTTGTGCTTCTTTCTCCATCGATAAGGAGTGGGAAGGCACGGTAACTACCCTGCCAAAACCTCCGATTGGATGAGATCACCCAATATATATTTTAATATTCCTCCTTGATCGAATCAACCTTTGACCATTACTCATTTATTGTTTCAGATATCTGCAAATATAATCTTAGAAATAATTATAATTAGTATATTAGATAAATCAGGTAAACTCCTTAAAAACCCAGTGAAAAAAATAAGGAGAAGAACCGTGATATAATGTCTATAGTTATCATTTAGTACAAACCCTAGTGGGAAAAAAACAAAATGATAAAACATATAACTAACTTATGTTGATATTACCTCGTTAAAAACTTTGAATGAGAAAACCAAAAGGTAAAACTCATACAAAGAAAAAAGAGTATATATGATGAAAATAGGTTATTTTCCAGAGAGAGGTACTCCTCCTGAACTCTGTAAATTTTTAAGTCATCTCATACCAATTCCTTTGATACATTTAAAGAATGTGGAGTATGATAGAGATTTTGTGAATAAATCAGAAATATTATCATAAGACTTAGTTTGCAAGATATTTATCTCTCCATGTTGCTGAAGCTCATGAGGATAAAATAATTTAGGAGCAATATGCTTAGTGATGTTGCTCTTAATATAATCAGTTCCCATCTGAACAACACAAGCGACATTATCTTCATAGATAATGGTAGATGATTCTAATGAACCAGTACCATAAGACGTTAATACGTGGTTAATCATTATGCGAAGCCGTACACATTCACGTGATGCATCATATAATGCAATTATTTCAAAATGATTGGTGGAAGTAGCTACTAGAGTCTGTTTAGAAGACTTCCATGAAATAACAGTCCCACCTTGTAAAAATACGAATCCTGTTCGTGATCTAGCGTTATGGGGATCATATAGATAGCCATCATCAGTGTACCCAATTAAAGTCGGATCCTGGTCCTTTTTAAAGAAAAGTTCTAGATCTCTTGTGCCATTAAGATATCGGAAGACATTCTTAACTCCAGTCCAATGGCGTTTGGTAGGAGCAGCGCTGTATCTTGCTAATAGATTTACCGCAAAAGCAAGATTTGGTCGCGTACTATTTGCAAGATACATAAGTGCGCCAATAGCACTGAGATATAGAAAATCAAGTCCTAGAACATCCTCTCCATCTTTCTTTGGTCTAAATGGATATTTCTCTACGTCTAGAGAGCGAACCATCATAGAAGTTTTGGAAGGATATGACTAATCCATATTGAATTTCTCCAATATTTTCTGGGTATATGCACTTTGGTGCACAAGGATTCCAAAAAGTAAATGCTCAAGTTGTAGACCTAAGCAAAATTTGGTTTGACCCAAATCCTTTATTTCAAATCCTGTCTTTAAATGATGATGTGCTTCATTAATATCTTGTGTTTTACCAATGATGTTAAGATCATCGACATATACCGAGATAATGCAAAATCCTATGGGAGATTTTTTATGAAAACGCACGGGCAATCATCACTTTTAGTGTATCCTTTTAGGGAAAGGAATTCACTTAATCGGTTGTACAACATCCTGCCCGATTGTTTTAAGCCATAAAGCGACTTCTGTAACTTAATACTATACATGTTACGATTTACCTTCTGATTCGGGATGTCGATTCCATCAGGAACCTTCATGTAAATATCATAATCAAGTGACCCATAAAGATATGTTATCACTATGTCTATCAACCGCATAGATAGACGATTTTGTACTGCCAATGATATTAAATATCGAAAAGTTATACCACTCATAACCGGAGAATAAGTTTCGTTGAAATCAACACCAGGTTTTTGCGTAAAACATTATGCTACAAGCCTTACTTTATATCTCACAATCTCATTGTTTTCATTCCGTTTTCGGACAAAAACTCATCTGTATCTCACAGGGAAGATACCATGAGGAGTAGGCATAACAGCCGAGAATACGTCTTTTTTATAAAGCGAGGCTAATCCTGTTTCAGTTGCATCCTTCCATTTGTTCCAGTCAAAGTGCTTTTGGCACTCTTTTATAGACCTAGGTTCTGGATCAACTTGGAGCATTCGACAATTTGTTCGAAAAAATAGGTGTCGACAATTGTAGCTCTTCTATCAAAAGATTCTCCAGTTTCAGAGTAGTTGATGGCAATTTCATCAACCCTTAGAGACTCATTGTGATCTCCTGAAACAATGTGTCTATAGTCTTCCGAATTCCTAGTCTCAGCATTGTGCACCACTGAGTTAGGTTGCAGATTATCACGATCTGCTTGATATATAGTATCAGTTTGGTGTGTACCAACTAAAAGTTGGTTTGCATTTACCATCTTTCTTTGCTTGTTGGCAATTGTATCTTGCTTAGTGGCCATACTTCTTCCTCTCTTTTTAGTGAGTGGAAGTTGAGTGGTTTTATTTGGTACCTCCACTCTTTCTGGCGCATTCTGAGCGGGAATGAAAGATTTAGTCACACATTTGTAATTAGTAAATGCATCTGGCAGGTTATTTGCAAGTCGTTGCAAATGTATAATTTTTTGAACTTGAAATTCAGTTTCAGTAGTACGTGGATCTGAGGCTGGAATACCTTGAGCATCCCAATCAATTTTCTGGCATTCTTTCTGGTACTTGAAGTCTCCCCCTAATGCCGAGAAATATTCCTCATCAAAGATAGAGTCAGCAAACCGAGCAGTAAATAGATCACCTGTTAAGGGTTCTAAATATTTTATGATCAATGTATATTTAAATCCCACATAGATTCCCATTTTCCTATGTGGGCCCATAGCAGTACGCTGTGGTGGTGAGATCGGTATGTATACAGCACAACCGAACTTACGCAAATGGAAAATACTTAGAGGATTTCCGTGTATTAACTGCATTGAGAAAGTTTCATGATATGCAGTTGGTCGTAGTTGGACAAGGTCAGCAGCGTGCAGTACAACATGACCCCAACACGACAAAGGTAATTTGCAATTCATCAATAATGGTCTAGCAAGAAGCTTAATTCTTTTCATCAATGATTCAGCCAAACTATTTTGTGTGTGGACATATGGAACAGAATGCTGGACCTGAATTCCTAATGCCATGCAATAATCATCGAATGCATGAGATTGAAATTCGGCTGCGTTGTCCATACGGATTGATTGAATCTTATGTTCACGGTAACTTGCCTTTAACCTTATAATTTGAGATATTAGTTTGGCAAAGGCATGGTTTCGTGTCGACAGAAGACACACATGAGACCATATAATAGATGCGTCAATCAAAACCATGAAGTACCTGAACGGTCCAGATTTTGGCACAATAGAGCCACAAATATCTCCTTGAATGCGTTCCAGGAATTTAAGTGGTTTGGCTCTAATTTTGAGATAAGAGGGTCTCAAAATCAGTTTTCCAGTGGCATAAGTAGTGCATACAAAATGAGAGGATTTGAGAAATTTTTAGTGATCAAATGATGACCAATAGAGTTGTTAATAATTTTTCTCATCATCCCGACACCGGGGTGCCCAAGTCGATCATGCCAAGTATGGAATGCATTAACATTTTGAAAAAATATTTTATACGCAACATGTGCAACGGGCTTAATGTATGTATAGTACAATCCCAATGTGAGAGAGAGAATTTTCTCGCAAATGCGTTTGCCATATCCATTTTGTCTTGTTAAGAGAAAAAATTCTTCTTGATTATACATATGGGTTTCAATATGGAACCCATTTTGATGGATATCTCTATAATTTAATAGGGTACAGGTTGAATCGGGATACAGTAATGCATCCTCTATTATAATTTGTGTACCCATTGGAAGTGTAATAGTTGCTCGTCCGGAGCCAACTATCATAGTATCGCGTCCAACGATGGTCAAAACTTTGCCTTCTCTTTTTTTTGAGAGTTTGAAAGTATTTGATCTCTCTAAGTATAGAGTTTGTGGTATCACTATCCACAAGACATAATTCCTCTCCAATCGAAACGATATCTTTAAACATCTATAGTGAAAGAAGAATTGCTTAGTGAAGAACTCTTTATTCAGTACATACACATACATACAATTATTAAAACATCAAATACATAGTACGACATTTACAGAGATTTAATAGTACATACTCTAATGACTAGCAAGTCTTACAACCTTATAATATAAGTGAGTTTGTACTTATCTACTTATTACAACAACTATTGTTTGACAAACTATAGAATATCAATATGTTGTCTCAAACACACTGAGATTAAAATAGTTTCATCTCCAAGTGGGACACACTGAGATTACAGTAAATCTCCAAGTGGGTCCGTTGAGTAGTATTCGATGAGCATGTCGTCCATCGTAGAAATTGGAGCAATATCCTCTAGGAAAAGATTGAGATTGTTCTCTGGTTCAATAGGAACCTGCTAAGAACTTTCAACCTCGGGTCTTGCTTCGTTGGTAAGATTGAAGTGAACTTCATATTTTGGTTCCTCAGAAGACTTTTTCTCCTTTAGGGATTTTTGATATAGGAGAACAAGGTGTTTTGGGATACGACAGTCTTTAGCGGCGTGATAGTTAGATCCACTCCTGTTGCAATGCTTGTTGCTTTTGCCACGAGATTGTAGTGCCTTACCCTTTCCTTTTTCTTTCTTTCGACTATTGGATTTGCGCCTGTTATTGCGTTTGCATTTTCCAGCCGAATTCTTAGGATTATTCGAAGAATTTTCCTTAAATCCTTTCTTATTTTCAGCTTTATTTTGGGCATTGAAATGGACCTCAGGCAGTGGGGCAGAGCCGGGAGGGCACTGTTGAGCAGTCTTTACAGCAAGCTCATGATGTTTTTCTACCTGAGTCAATGTGTGTATAAGCTAAGAATAATGCTGAAAATTGTTGGTGCGATACTGTTGATTCAATATCCTGTCCACCGGAAGCATAGTAGATAGAGTTTTTTCTATCTTCTCTACCTCCGTTGGCTCTTTTTCACAAAACTTCAACTTGGAGCAAATTGTATGAACAGCATGATTGTATTTTGTCACGGTTTTGAAATCCTGTAGGTGTAAGTGATCCCACTCATAACTAGCCTCAGGCCAGATGAGTTTCTTTTGCTGATCATAACACTCTTTGAGAGTTTTCCATAAGTTGAATGAGCTCGTCTCCAACATATAGTCATGTTTGAGATCTTTATGGATATAGAGCCTAAGAAGAAAAAGGGTAGCGTTTCTCTTCTTGTGCTCAATTGGTGGATCTCCATCGTTGGGTTCCTCAATTACATTGGAAATCCCACAAGAAACAAAGTTTACTTTGATATCCGAAGCCCAAATTGGGTAGTTACTCTCATCAAAGGCGAGTTCATTGAACTCTTTAGTTGCCATGTCCCTACAATCATGATTAACATTATTAATTTACAGAGGTAAATTAATAAAAACATGATATTGATGTTGTAATCTTAATGCTAAATGTAAGATCGCATATTTTGTAGTATTTTGAAAAGATGTAGGTAATAGACCTTACAATTTGAGTTAGAATTCAAAATTAGGAGGCACAATGTGGATAATCTCCAAGTAACTAAACAATGGAGTAGATCTCTTAATAGTGGGCAAGTTTTACTTGCTGCCTAAAACATGGTCTCCAGGCAAATATATTCGAATGAATATACCGCAGCCAATGTTTAGGACCCCACTACCTTGTGCGCATCCAGATTTCAAATAATCTCTTATTTTCCAAACATATTCTCGGAATAACACATGTGGGTAATCATCGTAAGATGTAGACCTCTTTGTGATGGGCGAGTTATTTGCTGTCTAGATTATGACCATTATGGCCAATATGTAGGACTCCATCTAGGTAATCATCTTAAGATGTAGACCACTTTAATGATAGGCGAGATACTCGCTACCTAGGTTATGGTTGTTGTGACCAAAGTATAGGGCTCCATCTACATGTGGTTTAATTCCAAGTCAAAATATGTAGTCGAACATGCATTAAATCCTCCATTAATCATGTTATATATAATTAAGAGGATTTGCTAAATTAAAATACAAAATTTAAAGAATTTTATAAATTAATAAAGCGAAGAAGTAGAGCGTGTCTTGAAATAATATGAAAAAGACATTTTATTAAGACAACTAATAAATTTAGTAAAAATAGGGTATAAACAAGCACTAACATATAACATCAGGGGTCTAAAGCACCATTACATAAACTTTTTACAACTGGTGAACTACTTAAACTAAATTACATTTAAGGATAGAGACTAATATGTAAATCTGCTAAATTAGAAAATTGAAAACTAAAAAGAAAATGATAAAACGGGTGGTGGGCCAAAATCTATAGGATTTGGCCCACCACCGCGTGGTGAAGTGGGCCGACCCGAGTGAGGAGGCGAGGGGGGCGGTCGGGTGAGGCCGGGGCATCGTGGGCCTGGGCCAGGAAATCAGTCCGGCCCCGTCCGGCAAAAAAAGAGGGGAGGGGGGGTTAGGATTAGGGTTCACTCTACCCCCCGATTCTTCCGCTGCCGCCGCCGTCCAATGCCGCCGCCGCCGCCATCTCCTTCTCCTCCACCGCCATTTCACCGCCGCGGCCACCCTTCCGTCCGCGGCGGGGTGCCGGCCGGGTTAGGCCGACTGTCCCCACTTCTCGTTGGAGTCGGAGGCCGGCCGGACCCGAGCGCCATTCCTTCCCACTCCGTTTGGGAATGTGTGGCTCGGAGAACCATGAGGAATGGCGCGGAGGCCGTGGCAACGTGTTGCAGCGGCTCCGGCATGATGACGAGACGAGGACGGAGGGAAGAGTGGCGGCTCCCCCGTGCGCGCGGCTAGGGTTTTGGTCCGGCCGAACCCCGGTGGCGCGGGAGTGGGGGAGCGGTGTTGGTGTGGCATCGGCGGAGGTGGTGGAGGCGCAGTCACTGGTGGCAGGGCGGCGACGAGCGGAGCCGATGGCGATTCCATCTCCAGCGGGAGGGAGCATTGCTCGCCAATGGGCATAACCACCATGGTCATGGTTAGAGGTGGCCAAACGGGCCGGGCCAAAACGGGCGGCCCGAGGCACGGCGGAACCTGTAGCCGGCACGGCCCGGCACGACCTGCTACAGTAACGGGCCGTGCCGGCACGGCACGAGTAGCCGTGCTGTGCTTGAGCCGCCGGCCGAGCCCGCGGGCCGGCACGGCACGGCACGGCTACTGTAGTAAGTCCGCATCTCATCCCTCCGCAAGTCCGTATCTCATCCCTCCCAACCGACGGCCCAGCCCGCCAGCCACCTCCGCAAGTCCGTTGAGCACCCCTCCTAGCCGATGGCCCAGCCCGCCAGCCACCTCCGCAAGTCCGCATCGCATCCCTCCGCGCCATTTCGGTTCCTGGGCCAACCGTGCCCCGTCCACGGCCCATTTTCCATTCACGGGCCCGTACTGACACGGCGGGCCACACGCATGCCATGCCGGCACGGGCACGGCCCGGCCATCCACGGGCCGTGATTGGGCCGGCGGCTCGGCACGTGGGCCGGGACGGCACGGCCCGTTTCATGAGCCGTGCCTAACGGGCCGTGCCGAAACGGGTCGTGCCGGACCCGTGCCCGTGCCGTGCTGGGCCGGGCCGCCCGTTTGGCCACCTCTAGTCATGGTGAGTATAATACTGTACCCCCTGGACTTGGACGCGGCGGGGTGCCCCGGCGACCGGCGAGGCAGGAGCGGGCGCTGCGGGGACCGGCGGGGCAGCNCGGCGGGGCAGCCGCCTGTGGAGCGGCAACCACACGATGGCGAGAGTGGTGGTGGCGGCCACCCACTCTAGATCGACCGCTGTGGTGGCCGACGTGGGATCCTCGGCGCGACCTCCTTGAGCGACGAAGAAGATGACGAAGACGGCGAGAACGCTGGTGGCGAGGGAGGCCAAGAACAGCGTTCATGATGGAATTGAAGGTAGGCATACCTTCTATGATGATTTCTGTCTGTTGGTTCTCCTTCTCTTCTTCTTCTAATTCGAAGAGCAAGGTGCTGATAACGTGTTGAGAGAGAATTGTGGAAGAGAGCGAGAGATTCAGAGACCTTCATTGATCATTGGTGTTTACATTTATACATGGGGAAAAGGTGTCAACCGTAAAAATGTGCGTACGAAAAACGACGAAGATTAGTTGGAAAAGATGAGAAAAGAACACAACATGAGAGTGTGACCTCCACTTCTTATTAGCTAGCCGGCCAAAACTGGTCCAATTCTTATTAGCTAGCCGGCCAAAATTATCCGTATCGCTGTTAGTTTAGTTGTTGCCGTCGACTAGTAATCCAAAGAAGATTCAGTTCAATGTTCAAATACGCTACATGAAGGCTCCACATGGTTGCTTTCTTCATAGCGAGGCACGACATTGTGCCGAGTGAGCAGTGGATATCGGCCATCATGGTAGTACTGATGATGAAGGCCAATTTGGCCCAAAAATCTGACAGCCCAGCAGTGCTTAACGGCGACTAGGCAACGGAAAAAGCATATTGTGACTGATCAAAACTCAAAAGAAGTGAATTAACAAAACACACCAGGAACGAGGATTTTCCCCTTTTTTGCGAAATGGAACGAGGAATCTTGTTAGAATTTTCCTACTCTCCCATGTTCTCGTTGACATCAGATTTATTATCAGCAAGAACAATTGAGGTAGCCCTTTCCATTGCCATTGCCATTTCCATTGCCAAACCATTTAAATTGAGGTAGCCCTTGCTAGTATCAGTTGTAAGTTGCTACTACTCCCTGCATCCTCTGATCAGAATCCCAATGGCGATGGCGATGGCGATGGCGAAGAGCTCTCCTCCTCCCACGCCGCACTTCCTCTTCGTGGTGAGCGGGATACAGGGCCACATCAACCCGGCGCGCCGCCTCGCCGCGCGCCTGATGGCGTCGGCGCCGGGCGCGCGCGTCACCTTCTCCACCGCCGTCTCCGCGCACCGCCTCATGTTCCCGGACGAGGAGGCCGTCGACGACGCCGGCGTGGCGTACGTCCCGCACTCGGACGGCTACGACGACGGGTACAAGCCAGGGGTGCACGCGAGGGACAGCTACAAGGCGCGCACCCGCGCCGCGGGCACCGAGTCGCTCTCCGCCATCGTCGCGGCTCTCGCGGCGCGGGGGCGGCCGGTCACGTGCATCGTGTACACGTTCCTCGTTGTTTGGGTCCCCGCCGTGGCGCGCGCGCTGGGCATCCCTTCGGCGATCTACTGGATCCAGCCGGCGGCGGTGTTCGCCGTGTACTACCGCTACTTCCATGGCCACGACGAGGCGCTCGCCTCCTGCGCCAACGACCCTGGCCGCGACGCCGTCGTGCGCCTTCCTGGGATGCCGCCGCTGAGGTCCGACGAGCTCCCCTCCGCCGTGTCCATCGTCTCGCCGGAGCACAAGCACTACCTGCTGCTCGACATGCTGCGCGACCTGTTCAAGGATCTCGACGAGCTCAAGCCCAAGGTGCTCGTCAACACGCTCGACGCGCTGGAGCCCGACGCGCTCCGCGCCGTCCCGGAGCTGGAGGTCGTCTCCGTCGGGCCGGTGGTGCCGGACGGCGAAACGTCTCTGTCGAACACGGACATGTTCCGGCGAGACGACGCGAGCGCGTGCATGGATTGGCTGGACACGAAGCCGGCGCGCTCCGTGGTGTACGTCTCGTTCGGGACCCTGCTGTCGATGAGCAAGCGGCAGGAGGAGGAGATGAGGCGCGGCCTGGAGGCCACCGGCCGGCCGTACCTGTGGGTGGCGCGCCAGGGCGTCGGCGATGGCGCCGCGACCTTGGACAGCGCCCCCGCCCCCGCCGCCGACGCCGTCAGCAACGACAGTGGCGGCGAAGGGGACGCGCAAGGGATGGTGGTGGAGTGGTGCGACCAGATGAAGGTGCTCTCGCACCCGGCGGTGGGCTGCTTCGTGACGCACTGTGGGTGGAACTCGACGCTGGAGAGCATCACCCGCGGCGTGCCGATGGTAGCCGTGCCGCAGTGGACGGACCAGCCGACGGTGGCATGGCTAGTCGAGGCGTGCATGGGCGCCGGCGTGCGCGCGCGGCTGGACGGCGAGGGCGTGGTCGAGCGCGGCGAGCTGCAGCGGTGCGTGGAGCTTGTCATGGCGGACGGAGACGGCGGTGTCCGGGCACAGGCGGAGCGATGGAGGGAGCGCGCCGAGGAGGCGATCGTGGCCGGCGGGTCGTCGGAGAGGAATCTCCGGGCGTTCGCGTCGGGGCCGTGACGCAGGCGGTGTGCTCGAGCAGGTGATTCCGCCGGCGGCCGGCTGCGATGGTGAACGCAACGGCTGGATGATGATGATGATGATGGCTTTGTCATTTGGTCTGGCGGTGGCGCAATCACTATGTTGTTTAGTTGATGTAACAGCAAATTTAATTGGTGTCTCATTAAATTTTAGATGTTGCCGTATCATCTACAAACAATTCAATAAAGGAGCAACATTTTCGGCCTCGATCTATTCATGTGGCCACGTGCAACCTCGAGATTATTTAGCCCCCAATTTATACCTTTCATACCTTCTCTTCAGGATGGGAAATTTGACATTATGCCATTGTAATAAGTGAGTTTCGTCCAAACGCCACTTTACAGATGGATTTTGATCAAATGTCACTCTCAACCTATGGTTACACGCTATAATACTATCTGGGACTAAATTGTCCTACTCATCTTCTTCCTCCTCGCAGTAGCTGTCCGGTAACGGCGACAGGCCTTTTGTCGCTGTATCCCACGTATGCTCATCACGTGCGCGCCGATCTGTCCTCCTGTCACAGGCGCCCACGTGGTCATTGCCCATCCCAAGCCAGTCGTGCCGCTCGTCGTGATGCCACGCGGCTCCCACCTCCTCAGCGGCGGCCTGTCCAGCCACGTCGACGCCATCGCGCTCCCGTCCTGTCGAGCAACATCGCGCGAGCCTGTTTACAAGCAACTTAAAGAATGCATGCTGATTTAAATTAAAAACATACCATCATAGTGACACCATCAGCAACCACGGATGCATGGATCCTCCATTTGTAGCCTTAAGCAACACAACTTGCAATATATTGCCCTGGTTAACTCCAGATAATGTTATATTCAAACTCCTTTTTTATTGCATGTTGTGCTATTGCCAATCTAAATTCATTAATGTTAGGATATATGCTTCCTACGATCATTGATGGGCCATTTTTGTCATAAGCTGTGATAGGAGTATGTTTTGGCATCCCATCTGATGCCATCGACTCATCCTCAAATTCATCGACATCATCATCCTCAGGTTCATCCACAGATGTAGCCCAAGATTCATCCTCGGATTCTTCATTGACAACCCCTTCATCTCTAGTTTCATCAGCATGACCAACAGCAGCCTCCTCCTCAGCTAAGTACATGCCTTTCTCATCAATACCAACATGCTCAGCCATAGGAAATGGGTTTACTAAGTATGTATCTGATGGCACAATGACATGAGAAGACAGAGTGTTGCTGCTAGGTTGGCTGAAATCCACTTGAGATGGGGTTGCCAAAGAAGGAGTATCGGGAACACATACGCTTGCTTTAACAAGAGTGTGGTCTAACTCATCAATATTTCATTAATACCATGTATACGAATAATCATTGGAATCACCTTGATATCAACAAAATTTTCAAACATTGAAAGCATATCCTGGTCAGTTGTGACATGATGAGTAATTTTATGAACCATATCCACGTAGTCAACTGTGACAGTTTCATTTGGCCCCCATGGATATGACTTCGTAATATCATCAACAAAGTCTTTGTAGCACATCGCATTTGAGTCTATCACTTTACTAAAGTTAAATCAATCATATTTCACCCTAGCATTTTTTTGATCCCCAGCTAGCTTGATTTCCAACAAATATGTAGTTAAGGGGTCCATCCTGTGGATGAACACAACAGTTGTCTATCAATTATCTATCAACAAAAATAATCTCCATGCTTGCAACTACGTCAAACTTATGAACGACAGGAAGTTAAGTCACTTACCTTACGGGGAGCCATGAAGGAATCGTGCTAAGCCTTGAATCTGCCATCCCAAGTTGATGTGGTGCTGAGAAGAGGATGGTGGCCTCCACTGCTCCGCTTTCACTTACCTACACCAATGAACAATCCACTCCTATAAACAATAAATCATTCACTCATCAACTGCTACTTATATTAAGCAAGAAGAAGAAATCAAGAATTAACATTTGGGAATGGGAGAATGGGAGCTGAGAGCTGTAAGCTGGGAGGGCGACGGACTTTGGCGCACGGGACATAAGGTGGTGGCCGCGCGACGCCCGCGAAGGGAGGACCGCATGGAGGCCAGCGCGACGGGAGGGAAGTGGCTGGCGACGCCCGCACGGCGGTATTTTGGTTAGCAGGGGCATTTTGGTATTTTTTAAAAATACTGACAATATAACACACAGATTGAGTCACATATCTAACAAAAACATAACAGGAGGGGCATGGAAGGGATCAAAGTGAAAATTTGGGAGTATAAAGGAGATCGAGTAAAATTCGAGGGTATGAAAGGGATCGGATGAATTTTGATGGGTATACAAGAGATTTTCTCTAGAATCTAGTGTAGTTGTCTTAGGGCATGTACAATATGTTTCAGCCATAAATAAACAGTCTCATTGTTTGTCTTAGACTTATTCTTATAGCTTATTAGCAACTATTACCTTCGTTTTATATTATAAGTCGTTTTTTAGTTAATTTTTTAAGTTTGAGCTGGTTTATAAAAATATAGCAATATTTTCAACACAAAACAAACATATTATCAAAATATATTCAATGTTACATTTAAATAAAACTAATTTGGTATTGTAATAGATGTTGCTAAATTTTTCTATAAACTTGATCACCCCTAAAGAAGGTTGACTAGAAAAAAAAAGTTAAAACGACTTATAATATGAAAAGGGGAGAGTAGAAAATAATTTATAGGTAAAACATTTATATACTTGTCTTTAATTAACAATTCAAAAGTAAATGTTGTAAAACAAACTATGATGAAAGAAAAACCGTAAAATTGTTTAAAATTTTAAATTTAGGGTTATAAGTACAAGCATAAACAAAATAATTGGGCTTATAATCAATGGTCCTATTCGACTGCTTGTTACAGCGTTGCCTAGCAGCCAGTCGTCAGTTCTTTCCCTACAGCAACTAAGCAGCATGTGGTTATCAAGAAGTGGTGCAACATGCTGCAGCCAAACATGCTCTATATGTGTTGGATTTTCACTGATGTGAAAAAGAGAGATCGAAGATAGAGAGAGAACGCGGTGTGTTAATATGTTGTCGACTGTGAGAGAGGGCAGAGAATATACCGTCTCTCAGTCCCAGCAGGAAAATATGGTGCAACAAGATGCAAACCATATATGTAGAAAACCTGAAGATCTGAAAATGGATTGCTCAAATTTATCTACGTCATCCAAATAAAAATTTTACTTTCAAATTTAATCATGGTAAAATAATTTATGAGAGTAAAATTTTTATTTTTAATGATGTGAATAAACTTCATTCGTTCATTTCTAGATGCAACGGTAATTTTTAAATTTTCACTACATTTTTTTCTCGTTTCACTGCATTTCTTTGTGGGCCCACTGATCCTATACACCGAGCGCACGGTAAAAAAAAAGGTGAAACCTAGCACTAGTAGCGGCAACATAACAGACATCTCATTATATATCATGTGTCATATGATATGTTATCTCTAGACAACATGGAAAAAAAACGTACAACAGTATCTCAACGATTGAACATGGCATTATCGCTAGCATTTCGAGTTCAAGGCTCATTTGAAACAAATGAATCTTGGAGGAATTTTATAGGGTTCAAAACCTATGAATTTTTTCCCTACATGTTCATTTAGAAAAAAAAAAGAATCATAGGGATTTAGAAGAATTTCCAACACGAGGTCTAACCTCTTTTTTTATGTTTCTCTTTCTTATTATTGTGTTTTTAATGTGGTCCATCAAAATAAATCATTCATAACGTTTTTCTTTGTATTTCATCTATAAGATTTGAGGTACCAAATACACTTGAATATTACGTTTTTTCTATGCCGTGTTTCAAAAATTATATGCTCTAAACTAGCCCTTGTACTACTATTAATTATACATTTGCTCTATATGAGTATATGACTAGTGGAGAACTGGAGATGCTGGTTAGTTGGGACAAGAAAATACCAGTCTTATTAGGATGAAAAAGTATGAATTACCCCCTAAACTATCACAGTCGATCGAATTACAACCTCAAACTGAAATACCAGACATTTTACACCCTCAACTATTCATACTGGACAAATAACCTCCCTCAACATTGTTTTGAGCGGTTTGGACTTGAGCTTGCACACGAGGCGCCAACATGGCAATCCGGTCAGAAAAAAATAGAAAACCTCCCTAGGCCCACCTGTCATACCTCTCCCTTAACCCAATCCCTCCCCAGTTGCGCTTTCTCTCTCTCGCGCGCATGCGCTCGGGCGGTCGGAGGCAGAGGTGGACCGGGCGGTGGGCGGCGGAGGCAGAGCTCGCCCGAGAGGCGAAGGCGGACTGAGGTGCCGGCGGTAGAGGCGGAGGCAGACCGGGCGGCTAGCGACGGACACGGAGTTGGTGCCGTGTGCGGGCGCCTGGCTCGTCGAGGACTGTGGCATAGTGCGCCAGCACGGTCCCATTCGTATGGCTGACTCCTGGCCCATTTCCCTTCCTTCCCGCCACGACTGTCGCGCCCCCTAGCGATAGAGAGCTCGCGCTCGTGCGAAGGTAGCGGTAATGGTGGCGGCCCTCCCCGCCGCGCCCGCGGCCCGCCTTTCCCTGTCGTGGTCTTCTCCGTTCGGACCACCACCACCGCGGTTGCCTTCTCCGCCCGGACCAGCGCCGCCGTGGCCTTTTTTGCCCGGACCACCTCCACCACCGCACTGTAGGAAAGGAGAGGGAGTCGAAAGAGAAGGAGAGGGGAAAGGGGAGGAACGACGGTGGCGGCCCTCCTCGCCGCCGTCTGCCTTCTGTGCAGCTCCATCTCTCCCGGCAATGCTGTCGCCATGCCCGTCACGAACGCAGCCACCGACACCCGTGCTCTGTGTCCGCAGTGCCCTCCGGCCGTCGCCCGCCCTCCACGCCATGCCCCCCAGTGGCAGAGAGAGAAAGGAGACAGAGTGGGGTGAGGTAAGAGTATATGACAAATGGGCCCATAGTTTATTATTATTATTATTTAATTGGATTGTCACGTTGGCGCCACGTGTATGCCACGTAGAACCAAAACCACTTCGTATTGAGTCAAGGAGGTAATTCGTTTGGTTTCAATAGTTTTGGGTGTCAAATGTCCGGTTTTGTGGTTCAGGGGGTAATTCGTACTGTCACGATTGTTCAGGGGATAATTCATACTCTTTCCTATTAGGATTGGGGTCTAGGGACACTTGACATGAACTAATTTCTCTTTGTTTACTTATCTATCACACATCATATTATTAGTAGATTGCTACATAGGGTTGAAGGGCCTGTTTGGGGAGCTTCTGGCAGCTGAAATTTTTCCTAAATCTTTAGTTGCCAGAAGCTCCCACTAACAGTTTAGATTTTCATCCAGATTGTGAGAAGATGTAGTTATAGAATTCAAAAAATAAACTAGAAGCCAAAAGTTTGGTTTCCCAACTTTTTCAGATTCTCACCAGCTAGCTTCTCACCATCTACTTCTCATAATCTTAAGCTTTTTCAAACATGACCAAAACTTGAATGGCACTATAGATCGTTGCCAACATGATACCGATATTTATAGTGATAAGCTAGAGGACATATCCGATGAAAATGAGTTAAGTGTTAAAAACTCGTGAAAATCATATCTAAAAGTTTTGTAAATTCATGAAAAAATTACTAGAGATAGGTGTAGATATGAAATACATTCTTACCAAATCTCAAGTCCAAACTCAACTTCATTTGAGAGAAACAAAAATGATAAATTTTAGGTAAATAGTATCCTGTTACTATTCACCTAAAATTTGTCTTTTTTTTACTCCCAAATAAAATTGAGTTTGAACTTGAGATTTAGTGAGAGTGTATTTCATATCTACATCTATCTCTAGTAGCTTTTTCATAAATTTACAAAACTTTAAATATAATTTTCATGAGTTTTTAACACTTAAATCGTTTTCATCGGATATGTTCTCGATCAGCTAGGCCATGAGCTGAACTGAAAACGACCTATATCTGTGGATACAGGATAGAAACAGTAGGAAAGAGTCAGGCCGGTCAGGTAGATAATCACAGCTATATATATGCCGGGCGGCGGCTCATCTTAAAATCTTATCTCGACGGCATTGCCACCAAACAATTAAGTTTAATCTGCCAGGAGACAGTGATCGCCGGCCGTCGCCTAGCAAGCAAGGTAGGTTAAACACGGATCTTGCTTCAACTTCACTACTTCATTCATGAGTTAAGAAAAAATGTTACCCAGCTAGGATCTGTAAGTTACTACTCTCTCTCTCTTCCAAAACAACTTTATTTTACACCATCTCATTTATCCTAAAATAACTCATCTTTCAAACAATCATTGTATTGAAGAACAAATATATTGGACTAGATAAAGTGTGATACAATTATATTGGATTTGATAAAATGAAGGCTATTCTTGTTTTCATTTATACTGGTATGTGTGATATGGATAGAAAATAAAGTTATTTTGTAAAAGAAAAATTTGCCGTCACCATGTGAAAAAAGAAAAAGGAAAAAGAGAAGGTGCCGTGAATTCGACACTATTGTACAAGGTAAGTGTCACGTCTCAACCTCCAGGAGATCAAGATACATACGTATTCACCATTTGTCCATAGATGACAGCTTGCGTGGTTGATAATATGGTTGTTTGTATGCATCTCAGAATGTATGGATCAGGAGTTCAGGACCATTCCCGTTATAAAAAAAACGGAGAAATTATTCGCATGCGCTTAATTCCTTTTATGCTCACACTACTATTCGAACAGGGTTATCGTAGGTGGCCAAAACACGTTTTATCAGGTGATCGGCCATGTCATCTGTGACTAAAGACACGTAAAAATGAAGGTATGCGTCCAATCGCCTGTGAAAAAGCATTTATATATTACAATGCTTTTATATATAATAGTGACTTGGATGCCGTCTATACAATGCTTTTCTATAGGAGTAGTCGTAATACAATTTATATATTAACACTATACAACACAAGAAAGTATATTTAAGCTGCCTCCATCAATTTTGTTCTTGTTTGGCATGCCAAACTCCCGGATTAATTCTTGCAGGCTTGCAGAAATTAGAGTTTGTAGATTGAATTAAAATGGTTCAATCTTTTATTTGATCTAAGATATTAATTAAATGTCTCACTTTAATAACTCTACTCTACCAGCAGCCCCAACTCCATGAATTTCTAAAGCTAGAAAAACTTTTGACCATAGATTTCTCATAAAACATACTTTTCATGACTGCAAAACTAATATTGTGTAAAAGCACAATATAAATCTATTGGTATAATATTTATACGCTAAACATTCATGATATGCTTTGGCCTTTTTTTGACAAATTGGTCCTTTTGAAAATTTATTTCAAAATTAGACCGTGCAAAAAAACTTTAACCAAAAATAGGCCGCCGGCTCAGCACCAACCGCCTTGGCGCTGATGTTAGACGGTTCAGCGCCAGGCACATTGGCGCTGACCCTTACCAACGTGGCGGCCGAGCTGATCTCCTCGCCTATATGGCAGAGGCTCAGCGCCAACTGCTGAACCGTCTAACCTAAGCGCCAAGGCAATTGGCGCTGAGCTAGGTTACTTAGGCCGATGCGAGGCTATGCTGACCCGACCTCTCTTCTTCCTCTCCTGTAACATCCTGATTTTCGCCCGTCAAAAATTTTATTTTATTAAAAATCCTATTTTCAAAAATTTGGTTCTTTGAGTGTAATTAGGATTTTTGTGCCAAAAATCTCAATTGATTCTTTCCCTTGTGAACCTAGAATCTTGATCGTGACATCACCTCCCAAAATTAATTTTCATTATTCGAATTTTGCAGTTCGAATTTCCACTCCTTAACGTTTCCAAAAAAAATTCATACGGTTGAAATTTCAATTTCGAGATTTTAACCGTGTTATCAAATAATCTCCTTTCCATCCAGAGAGTCTAAAAATATTTATTTTTAGACATCGATCACCGGACCAATATTTCCTATACGTGCGCATATTAAAATCAATATTTCTGCGCACGTATCAACAGTCATTTCCTTCCCATTCAAATATTCTGAAACATTTTTGGAATTCTACCGCCTGGCGATTATCCGTCCTTTTTCTGCACCCGTGGTTCTTTACATTTTCATTAAGTCAGGCAAGTTAATTAGGTCCATCCAACACCCGTTCAAACACATTTCTTTGCCCCATTTTATTTCCTAAGCTCCCTGTGAAACAGACGCGGTTAGGCACCGTCCCTGCAAATCAAAAATTAGGCACCGTTCTGCACAGTGCACAGTGTGCACTGAGCGTGGTTAGGCACCGTCGCCGCCTTCTCCGCCGAGCAAACAGCCATCTCTACACCCGGTCCAGTGCGCCATGGCACCACGACGAGCTCGCCGGTGTCACTCGTCTACGCCGAACGGTGTGAACCGAGCTCACCCATGCCAGGCCACTGTCTCCGCTCGACTGAGCCTCCCTGCCGACGACGACCGCCGAACAGGATCATCGGCCCCACTCGGCCGAGCCGCCTTGTCGCCGTCCGCCGGCCGTGACGGCTATAAAAGCCACCGCCCCGTCGTCGTCCTCCACAGCCTCCAATCAGCTCCCTCTCCCCTCCTGCCTCGAAGCCGCCCCTGCCGCGCGCCGTCTCCCGGCTGGCGCAGCCTCCCGGCCGCGCGCTGCCGCCCTTGCCGTGGCCGGCGCACGAGCCGACGCCGTCCCCGCCGCGCGCAGCCGCCAGCCGACGCCGCGCCAGACGCACCCGTCGTCCTCGCAGCGTCGCGCCGCAGCCGCGGCCGCTGGCCGAGCCGGCGCTAGCGCCCCGCTGCCCGGCCGCGCCGCCGGCCTTCTCCAGCCCGGCCGCCGCTCCCAGCCGCCGCACCAGCCGCGTCGCCGCTTGCCGACGCCACTGCCGCCGCCCCGGCCAGGCCGCCTCCCGGCCGCGCGCCGCGTGCTGCCGCCGGTCCCAGCCGACGCCGTCGCGCGCAGCCGCCGCCGGCCGCCGCACCCCACCGCGCCGGCGCCGCCGCTCCCCCGGCCGGCCGCCCTCCTCCCACTCGGGCTTTCTCTCGGGAAGAATACAGAGAAAGAGCAAGGAGAGAGAGAAAGAAAGAAATGGGAAAGAGATAAGAAGGAAAGAGAGAAGAAAGAGATAAGAAGGAGAGAGAAGAAGAAGAAAAAAAAAAGAAAGAAAAAGGAAAAGAGATGGGACCCACCGGTGGGCCCCACTGTCTTGACTCTCTCTCCCGCGGGCTTTGACCAAAGACTCGGAAAAAGTCTAAATCGCCTCCCTCTTCTTTGTCGGGCCGAAGCCCATAAAGTCTTCCAAAAAGTCTACTTTGCCTCCCTCTCGTTATCGGGCTAAGCCCATAAAAATCCCTACGAAGTCTACATCACGCCCTCCACTTCATGGGGCCAACCGGCCTAATAATCTATCCACCAAGTCCACTTTACGTCCCTACCCGACCTCCTTCATCTCTGGGCTAAAGCCCAAGCCTTCCCATAATAAAGTCCATGATTCCTCCCTCTCAACATCACAGCCAAGGAATATTCTTGGGAATATTCCTTTCCAATTTAATAAATTCAGTTCCACATTTCAGAAAATCCATTAATCTTCCAAAATTCGTATCTCCCCAACCGTAAGTCCGATTGACTCCGTTCAACTTCCATAATTTTTCTAAAAATGAGATCTACCCAATGGCACAATTAGTTTATAATAGTTATTATCTGCTTTATAGGGTTTTGGATGTTTTTCTCTTTTCGATCGCGTAGTGGACGTTTCGGAGGTGCAGCTGACGCGGATTTTCTCGAAGATTTGAAGACCAACAATAAGGCAAGCCACTCTTTGATCATATTGCTCCTAGTTTATAAAATGTGTTGATTGCAAACTTGCATGTTTAGCGTACACAATTATTTTGATCGGCCATCGGTCTACGAGCACACGACCGACGGACCAACCTATGTAGTTGCATTATTTTCCGTAGGAACTTGTTAAACTTAACCCTTGTCGCTCCACCACAGCAGTACCTCAATACTTACGCTCTCTGGGCGTAGGTATCCTTTTGCACCTTTTGTTTATGTCAGGTTTATATATGGTTATCGATGTGGAAAAACTTGGGTTGTGAAAGGTTTATAAAACCCGACTCGGGGAGTCGGTGACTTTGAAAAAAAAAAAAGTTTTATGGGAGAAAACTTGCGGTGCGAATCCTCTCCTGTGTGGTTTGGTTTCGTAGTCGCGCATAAGGACCGATTCCTTTGGGTTTTACATCCGAGCATCTCACAGTACGACCACATGGGTAGAATGGGATGCCCCTAGATGAGTAACTAGCTGAAACATAGATGTCTAGCAGGTTAGCAGGTGAGGAGCACCGGTATGGTGGAGTTTACGGCAATCTCCTGTAGTGGGGATGTGTCGGGAGTCCATACGGTGGGGCCTGAGTAGATGAGGGCTTGAAATTTGGCCTGATGCTTGGTGGAGAGATTCCACCCATCTGTGGGACACGGGACATTTATGGTTTGGTTAGAGAAAGGCTTTGTCACGAACTTCCGATACCGGCCAGTATCGGTGTAAGCTTCGTGTCTTGTGGGAAAAGCGTACAGTCTCTGCAGAGGTTTATTTGAACTGTTCGAACAGCCGTGCCCACGGTCAAGGGCGAATGTGAGGTGATGCCCATAGCGTAGATTTGTTTTTAAAACTCATTTAATAAATTGGTTTGTGGAATGGGAACCGTTACCAGAGTCCTTCTTTGTGACGGACGGCCAGCCTTCGTGGTTGGGAACAGGCCTGTGTGACCTGGGGTGTCGTCTGACACCATAGGGCCGAGAGGGCCGGTTCAGGGGCCGAGATGGCCGAGTTTGGGTTGGCAGGTCGAGAGGACCGGACCCGAAGTTGTTAACCTTGAGACTTGGTTAACGGATGATTGTTGGAGAGAATGTTGGTTTATGTTTTGAAAGTGAAAAGAAACTAATAAAGAAGGAAGTGCTAGGAATGCTAAAATTTGACTTTCCCGCTCGAGTCGTTGCAAAGCAACTCGTGGACGGATTGAGGTGAGACGCCTCTCTCTCCGAAGGGAAAGTTACTTTGAAAACCTACACCTAGACCTTTTAAAAGGAAAAGTGTTTTAAAAATGATTTGCTAAACAAACTCAGCTTGTCTTTGATGCTTGCATGTACACATTTCCTAGTGGCTTGCTGAGTACGAAAGTACTCAATCCCCCATTGTTGTTGTTTTTCTTCTCTCGGCTTGAGTTCAGGAAGAAATTGAAGGTTGGAGCTTCGTCCCTAAACCCAAACTACTGTCGGTGGATTTGGTGTCCTAGCTTCGCTAAGTTTCGCTGCTGCTGACTCTGATTGGAGGTTGCAACTCAGGGATTCCCCGAAACTGCAACGTAAAGGTATATTGTATTTATTTAAATCTTGCATTGATTCATCATGTTACCGCTGGTACCAGCATCGTTATCCTGGGACTGGTACCTGTTTTGCGGTTCCGTGGGAAAGCGATTCGCCGTTATCCTGCGGCACGCCCTCCTCGGTGCCATTTGTACAGTGGCGCAGGGGCGGGGTGTGACATCTCCTCTCCTTTTCTCCCCTAGGGCTCGTGCAACGGCGTTGGGTTCCCTCTCCTCCCCTCCCCAAATCTCCCCAAATCCACACCAAATCGAAGCGGATTTCGTGGGGATCGATTTGAAAGGTCACTACAGGCACGGGAGCTAGTCAGGACTGTGAACGATGCATGCGTGGTGCTAGGCACGGCCCCTGGCTCGCAAGAAGAGATTAGCGTTCTTTGCAATGCACTACATGCAGATTTTCAAAAACCGTGCACACTACACATATTTGCAACTAACGTTTAACTCGTTCTCTTGGTCACAGACTCTATGCCAGTGATGTAGGAAGTTGGCGGGCTAGGATGTAGGGCCGACGATGCCGCCGAACCAGCTCGATGGGTCGAGGAGGAGGGGGAAGAGGAATGATAGATTGAAGAGGGATAGAAGGAACAAGAGGAAGGAAAGGAGGAGGGAGAGGATGAGGAAGAGGAGTAGCAAGTGGATCTCGGTCCCTCCCAGCTGCAGGACGCACCACAATTGTCAAGGAGGGTCATCTCGACCACAATGCAAGAGAGCTCCTACTACGGACTGGAGTTACACTACCGATCAGACTTGTGCTCCTTAGGGTAGGAAGAGGTAAGTGGTGTTTAGGTCCTTTCCTTCCGTAGTTCATGACTGGACAGACTGAGACTTGGATGGATTCATGTCTGTGGACCTATATTATAACTCGACTTGTGAACCTATATTTTAGATGGATACATGTCTGTGGATGTGTTTGTGTTTCTGTATGTGGATGGATGGATGGATGGATGTGTATGTGGATGGATAGATGGATGGATGGATGTGTTTATATTTATGTATGTTTCTGAACGTGGCCGTGGATGGATGTTTGTATTTCTGTGTAGGTTGGGCAGAGAGTTGGCTATTAGCTCTTTGTTAAGGGCAGAGAGCCTAAAGACATCAGCGTCAGGAGCATTGGTGCTGACACTCAGCACTAGAGTAAGGCCCAACACAGGAGCTGTGTTGGGCGGCCAGCTACGCATGGCTAAGTCCTAAAGCTCAATGTCAATTACGCTGGCACTGAGGTCTTTAGGCTTAGTGTCAATTACGCTGGCACTGAGGTTTTTAGGCTTAGTGTTAATTACACTGAGGTTTGCTGGCTCAGCGCTTCCGAGCCACCCAACACAGGAGCTGTGTTGGGTGGTTCGACTGCGAGCGGCTAAGTCCCAAATCTCAACGCCAATTACGTTGGCGTTGAGCCCCTGCCACGTAGACAAGGAGATCGACTTGACCGCCACATTGTCAGGGGGTTCAGCGCACCCGTGCCTGGCGCTGACTCGTCTAACCTTGGCGCTGAGGCGGCGGTCTATTTTTGATTGAAGTTTTTTTTACATGGTCTACTTTTGAAATAAGTTTTTGAAAAAGTCCGATTTGTAAAAAAAAAGGATGCTTTGGAGATCATCGAGTCACCAACACGACAAGGTCGTGAAAACAGCCACTCTTTATTTTCAACGAGTCCTACAATAATGTATGGACCATGCGACCTTATGGCCTGAACGAACCAAGCTAGTATACAATATGTGTTTTATATTGTCTGCATAGAAACTTTTGGAATGGATGAGTGGTATAGAATTTTTAGGGGATCGATTTTCTAATGTTTTTTTCCTCTATAGACCCCTTTAGTTCATATTGAAAATGTAAATATTCCATAGGATTGTATTTCTACGGACTAATTTCATAGGACTACATTCAAAAAAAATAAGCAAGAGATTAGACCTTTGATTTTTTTTTAAAAAAATATTCTGTGGTGTAGTTAAAGGTCTTCTCTTCTCATTTCCGGTGTTTTTGGTTCCTACAGGATTGAAAAAAATGCAACTTTAATTCTTGTGTTTTTTTCTATCTTATCTTTTAAGGGAGGATAATTTTTCAATAGACCCATTATAATTTCTTGGGAAGCTCCTCCTCCCTCACACCCACACCTACACCCACACTAATAATCAGTAAAACAAAAATATAAATGTATTTATTATTTGACTAATTCATCATTAAAATCTACAAGGTTGAAATTTAAAACTAAAATATATCTTATAACGTACACAAATCGTTTTCAAATGTCACTTCTGGCACTTTCCAACCATGAAAACCATCAGATTACGATCCGACGAGCCTCCTTTCCCTAAAGTCGCCTCGAACACTCGCTTCCACGTCGCACCTCCACCTCCACCAACGAGCCTAGTAGTGATAGGATAGGGAGTGAAGAGAGACTATGAGTGATCGTATACATGGACTACAGAGGGCAAGGAAGGTATAAGACCTAGTCCCTAGGTATGAGATATGATAGTGTAGGTACCTGGGTTTCAAACTTATGGTATCACACTACTAGTACAAATAAAATCAAGATCCCAACATGGTATATCTAATTAGCATCTATGGTATCCATATATATAATCTGAGCATAGGACCAGCCCATCTTAGACACGTAGCTAGGCTACTAGGCTCTTGACATGTATACTCTTTTCGTTTCATTAAAAAAACCAATCTAAAAGTAAATGAGACACTACCTAATACAACGAATCTAAATAGATAATACTAGATAATGTCTCATTCACTTTTAAATTGTTTTTTTAATAAGACGAAGAAAGGTATTGGGCTACCAGAAGCTATTACTGGACCTTGCATGCACCTAGCTAAGCTAGTAGTATTAGCTAGGGTACTATAGCAAACTGATATAGGGATTGGGCATGCACATAGCTAGGTACTAGCTATACAGGAGGCGGCGATGTGTGTGGCACGGGGGTATTGTGTAGTCCTCCTCATTGGATAATTGTGTGAGCTAGAAAGTCGAACACTCTGGGCTGGGCAACACGGACATGCTACGAGCCTACGAGTGATCAGATACAAACTAACGAAGGACTACGAGTGATTGTATACACACGGACAGAAGTGGGCGACTTACGATAGAAATATTTTGAACTTTTATAACAAGTAGAGATACAGATTTGACTAATTGATCATTAAAATCTACAAAGGTTGAAATTGAAATTTAAAATACATCTTATAACGTACATAAAAATAAGTCGTTTTCAAATGCCACTTCTGGCACTCTCCACGAAGGCCATCAGATTACGATCCGACGACCCTCCTTTCCCTAGAGCATCCGCAACCGCTCGCTTCCACGCCGTCGCCGAGCGCCGCACCTCCGCCGCCGCCTCCCCGTCTCCCATCACCTCCTCGACGCGCCGCCGAAGCTCCGCCGCGCGCAGCACGCCGTCGCCGCCGTCCACCTCCGCGCGCACGCCGACGCGCCAGTCGCGCTCGACGAGCCGCGCGTTCATCCGCTGGTCCGACATCCGCGGGACGCCCACCATGGGCACGCCGGACGCGATGCTCTCCAGCACCGAGTTCCAGCCGCAGTGCGTGACAAAGCACCCCACCGCCGCGTGCGACAGCACGCGCACCTGGTCGCACCACTCCACCACCACGCCGTTCTTGCGCGCCGCCGCCGCCGCGTCGCCCATATCCGCCACGGCGGCCTTGTTGTCCTTCCGCACGACGCAGAGGTACGGCCTCCCGCTCTCCTCGAGGCCATGGAGCAGCTCGTCGAGCTGCCCCTTTGCCATGACGGTTATGCTCCCGAAGGCGACGTACACCACCGAGCCGGCCGGCTTGGTGTCGAGCCACTCCATGTACTTGGCGTCGTCCTGCTTGAACAGGGCGGCCTCGTCGCCGGACGGGAGCACCGGGCCGATGGGGAGCACGTCGTACGCTCCAACGGAGGCGAGCGTGTTCACCTCGAGTTCTTGGAACACGTTGACGAGCACGGTGGCCTTGGGAGTCTCCCTGTCGAGGGTGTCGAACAGGTCACGGAACGTGGTGAAGATGCTGTGGAAGTAGTCGGAGGGGTCGGTGGCGTCGGTGAGGAAGGACGGGAGGTCCCCGGCCGCCATTGGCGGAAGGCCCGGGAACTCCATGACGAACGAATGGTCGCGGCGGTGCTCGTCGACGACGCCGCCGAGGCCGTGGAAGTAGTGGTAGTAGATGGCGAGCACGGCGACGGGCTGGATCCAGTAGAGCGCGGACGGCACGCCGCGCTCGCGCGCGACGTCGGCCGCCCACGGCAGGAGGAGCGTGTACACGACGCTCGACACGGGGCGCCCCCGCGCCGCGAGCGTGTCGACCATCTCCCCGACGCTGCGCCGGCCCGAGGCGTGGAAGGACGCCATGTACTCGCCGAGCTCCGCGACGTCGCCGCCCTTGACGAACCCGTTCTCGGTGCCATCGGAGAACGGGAGGAGCTCGAGCCTGCCGTCGCCGTCGCCGTCCTCCTCCTCGGCGAACATGCGGCGGTGCGCGGCGGCGGCTGTGGAGAAGGTGACGAGCGCGTCGGGGGCGACGGCGAGCAGGCGCCTGGCGAGGCGGAGCGCCGGCGCGATGTGGCCCTGGAGCGGGAACGTGAGCACGAGGAAGTGCGGCCTCGGCGACATTGCTCCGAGCACCACACCAGCGTGTGTGCGTGCGTGTGTGGCTCTCTCGCTTAGCTGGAGCTCGTGAGAGTGAGAGCTCTATCTATCTCGGCTATGGCGCATTGGCTATTGGATAGTAATTTACTCGTATTTGTGAATTTATCAGTGGCGTGGTGCACGTTTCGTGTGGCGAGCAGTGAAGCGTCGCGAGAGGCGAGCACGAGACGTCGAGATGGCAGCGTCGCATCCACGAACTAAACCACATCACAGCAGCGTGCTGCTCTCGAGTTGGATGTGTCTTGTACTGTCCTTTGACGTGCGTCATTAACATGTAAACCCGTTAAATATATGGTTTATATGTCAGTCATTTAAAATTTAAAATTAGAGAGACGGTAATATAGAGATCTATTTTCATGCGACACTCTATAAAGCTCTAAATTAGTTGACGTCATCACTGAGCTTAAGTGGATTAGAAAAGGGACGAGTGTGGCTGTTCTTACTGACCTCAGCCTGTCGAGCAGATTTGGCCTGGATCTTGTCGTCTGTTTGCCTGTTTCGTAGTGGAGTTTGAATCCAGCGACATGTCCCTTGCTTGGTCAATGTCTAGTCTAGAAAATTTGTAGTTAGCCTCGTATGCTCCAATTGCTTAGCTCCTCTTCGTAAATCCTGCCATTACACATGGGTTAATGTACGTGTTTGGACACACATGTACTATCTCTTTTGTCTTTTCAGAGCAAACGAATGGCCAACTGCTATTTTCCGAAAGTGAATTGGCAAAAAAATTGGATGCAATGGAGCTATCAAGTCCCGTCTAATGATTTCTTTTTCGCTAAAAGATCATTGAACACAATAAATGGATATGGACATGCGGTAGTTAGGCGGGAATACACTTGTGAAGTTTGTGACAAATTATAAATTATATTAAATTGTGCATTGGTCAGGTATTAAAACCAAAGTTTACCTTTGATTAGTACATCACGCCACATTGAACCAGATTGTATTATCTTCTACTCTCTCTTTTCAAAAAGTCATTATTTTTAGCATTCAAAATTTATAAAAAATTATTGATTTCTAACCTCTTATCTACAACTGAGAAATCCTATTCCTCTGATATCTCTTACCTATCATTTGATGATGCTATTATTTTTATAATAAAGAGCACTTTGGTATTTTTCTCTCAGTATTTTTTTGAAATGACTAGAAAAGACAATTTGGAACAGATCAGGGTACGTCGGGGCAGTATTTTCTCACCGTCTCTTTGCCTGCTCTGCTGTTAAGCTTCTCAGATGCATCCTAAGATCTCGGTTGTTAATCAACTCTAGCACTAATAATGCGATGCGTGAGAAGGGAGTGGTGTTGAATGTTTGGACAAGTTGAGTCCATAGCCGCCCAGAGGTTTTGATGGCCTTGGATAGAATTAAAAACAAGGGCTCTTAGTTCAAATAAATCTTACTCCCTCCTTTTCCAATTAGTCATTATTTTATATAAGTACATCAAGACCAAATAAAATCAATAACTCTCATATACAATATTGACTCTGGTAACAAATTTGATGCATTCATCATTCTACTATTTCCTAGCCAATAACAAACCAAGACATTACATACTGGTTGTAAAGTTTTATGTACATGGATGCACACATCAATGTCCATTTACTTCCATGCATGCACAGATAACAAATAGACTTAGGTTGTGTTCGGCAACTGAACATTGAGAGAAGATTTCTTTCGTTCTCCACGTGCACGTCTCCTGAACTACTAAACGGTGTGTTTTTTTACAAAAAAAATTCTATATGAAAGTTGCTTTAAAAAATCATATTAATCCTTTTTCAAATTTAAAATAGGTAATGCTCAATTTATCATGCGTTAATGACGGAGCGTGGAGCTCCTCACCGGGAGACCGCGCGGGCCCCCCTTTGCCGGTTCGGCCGGGGGCGCTGGGTGAGGTTCTTCGCCCTCGATCTGAGGAACGTCAGCGAGAGAGGAAACGCACAAAACACGGGCGACGTAGACAGGTTCGGGCTGCTGAGAAGCGTAACACCCTACTCCTGTGTTCTGGTGGATCTGAGAGTCTCCAATAATACAAAGAGAGTTCGGTCTCTCGAGCGTATCGGCTCGGGTCCTCTCTCCTCTTTCCTAGGCCTGGGCCTCCTTTTATCTGACAAGGGGTTACCACATGGGCCTCTAGCTGCCTAAGAAAGAAAACATTCTTTTACAATTAGGGCTGGTCTACAACCGGAAGTGACCTCTGACAGGCACAGTACACGCCTCCTGCCCAGCTCGCCAGCTCTCCCGGTGGACGCCCGTTTCAACCTTCATTAAATGGCAAGCGACTTCCTTGCCATGCTTGCGCAGAAGTCTGGAATGAATCTGACCGGGACTGACATACCAACTCCAGGAGTTAGCACGCCGGCTCCGGCTAGGGACGAGAGCCAGGAGGCTCTCATCATTCTGACGGGACGGGGCGAGGCGTGCCGCAGGCCGCCTGTCGCCACCTAACCCGCGATCCGACCGGTCTGTGACCGGTCACACACCGCGACCGGTCACGGACCGGATAAGCGTGCGCTACGCCGCATTAAACGCGGCGTGGCGTGCTCGTCTGATCCGCTATAAATGCGGTTAGGTGAGCTCTGCTGTGCTCACCTAACCCACACACGTGGCGCCAAAATCACAGGGGGTCGGGGCGCCCCGGCCCTCGGGGCCGAAACGGGAGCGGCCCGACCTCTCGGGGAGACAGAGGAAGGGGTGGCCACGTCACCCTCGGGCCCGACCCCCTCTAGGGGGTCGGGCCACGTGGGTGACAGCGGCTACTCAAGCCTCTAGTCACGATACCCCCGGTCCCATGTCACCGACAGTAGTCCCCGGCGTTACGCCAGGGTGACCGCCCCCCTCGGGGGAAGCGCTCGGGCGTGACGCCACTCCTTAGGCCCGGTGACAGGTGGGACCGATCCCTACAGGCGGGCAGAAACTCAACGGTCACGAATCGCGCGCATCGGCAAGGGAAAACCGACCGACAATAACGAGCGGTCTCTTTGTGACCGCTACATTATTCGAGCGGCGCGCGAATCGGGACGAGCCGGTTCGTTTCGCCTGGGGATATGATGATGGCGCTTTTCACGGTTGGCGAGCGTAATTAATGCGCGCACGATCTGCCCCATCTCAACCGCCACGGCCGCACGTCTACCGCGTGCGCCGCAAACGGGCGAGTGGGGTTAGTGGAGGCGTGGGCGCGAGAAACGAGGGGGCAAGGTAGTGGGCGCGGGAAGCGAGGAGCCGGGCATAGCGTTGGCAAGGGTATAAAGACGCCGAGGAAGGGATTCGTTTCCTTCCTCTCGCCACTCTTTCCTTTGCCTCCGCCACTTGTGCCCCAACTCTTCGTTTCCTGTGCCCTACCCTTGCCGCACCGCTCGCTCTCAAGCTCCTCCTCCGCCGGCGCCATGGCACGGGGCTCCGCACCGCTCGACGGTAGCGTGCTGCCGCCTTCCCGCATCACGAGCGAGAGGCAGGCCGGGCTGCCGCGCCGGTTCATGCCGGAATCTGCCACCGGCCGGGAGGTGGTCGCGCTGGGCGAGGGACGCCCGGCGCCACACTACCCGGGGCGGTCCGTCTTCTTCCTTTCTTTCGCAAGGGGGGGGCTGGTCCCGCCATTCTCGACTTTCTTCATGGATATTCCGGAGTTCTACGATCTCCAGATGGCGCACCTCACCCCCAACGCGATAATGACGTTGGCCATCTTCGCGCACCTGTGCGAGATGTTCATAGGGTGCGCCCATCTCTCCAGCTGTTCCGGTGGTTGTTCACCGTGCAGCCGGTGTCGCCGCCGACGGTGGTCGGTGGCTGCTACTTCCAGCCGCGGGGGCAGGTGCTGAACCGCTACATTCCCTGCGTCCTCCGCAAGAAGTGGGACGACTGGAAGAGCGATTGGTTCTACACCCCCCTCGCCGGCAAAGCGCGCCTCCGACTTCCGAGCCAGCCCCCGGCGTAGGCCTCCAGCTGGCGAGCGGCGGTAGATCTGGGGGACGGCTACGACGCCGTTCTTGACCGCCTGGCGGGTCTGCGATCCCAGGGGCTCAAGGGGGCCATGGTGTTCGGCGACTACCTCCGTCGCCGGATCGCGCCGCTCCAGCGGCGCGCCCGGGGCGCCTGGGAGTACACCGGGCCCGAGGACCACCTGAGGACCCACCAGGGGCGCAAATGGGACTAGGACCCTGAGGACTTCAGGATGGTGGTCCAACGGGTGCTGAATCTCAGCTCCGTGGAGGCATCCCTCATCCCCCATGGGTCCTCCCCCTCTGCTGCGACCCAGAGCACGCCAACATCCTGGCCATCATGCAGTTGGTCGGGGCGTCGGGGGAGCGGGCCCCCCGAGGCCACGATGGCGCGGGCGGGAGCCGCAAGGGGGAACAATCTACCCCGGGAGGGGGCGTGCTTCTGGGTCCCGCGACGGGGGCCCGGGGGGCAGCCGCCCTGCCGACGCCAAGGGGAAGAGGAAGCAGGAGGGTACTCCTCCTCCATCTTCTCCCCGAGGAGGCGGGGCGTTGCGGCCAGCAGCAGACGCCCGGAGGGTGCCGTGCCGACGCCGCAGCCCAAGGGGGAGCGAAAGAAGAAACGGCTCCGCAAAATGGGGGAGACCGAGCCGTGCCGGGGGAGCCTCATCGCGCCCCCAAGGTGGTCGTTCAGCCGACCTCCCCGCAGGTTCGCCCCCGCACCCACTGCGGCCGTATTCATACTCTCATCTCCCAAGGCGAGTTTTTACTCACCCGTTTTTTTTGTCTCTGGTTTTTCTTCTGCCTCAGCGAGATCCTGTCGCGCCCCCCACGCCATTCCAAGTCCGGCCGGTCCGAGGCCGAGGAGACGGCGACCGCGGAGGCCCGGAGGCGGGAGGCTGACCGGCGGGAGGCCGCGGACCGCCTCCGGGAAGCCGAGGAGGTTGCCCAGGAGGCCGCCTGGGTTCGCCAGGCCGAGGAGGCCGCTCGGGAGGAGGCCAGAATCCGCCGGGCCGGGGAGACCGCCCGGGAGGCAGAGGCGGCGCGCGCACGCCAGGCAGCCTGCCAAGCCCCCGACCCGACTCCGCCCGAGGCGACGACGACTTCCGAGGCCACCCCCGACGAGGCCGCGGGTGCGCCCCTCGGGCCCGACGCCTCGAGCGACGCTCGGGACGAGCCGGCTTCGGGGGACGTCCCCGAGTCCGGCACGCCGATCGGCGGGCCGAGCCGCGCGGCACCCACACCGAGGCGGCTCTCCCCTTTGCCTTCTGCTGCCCCGCTGAGCGCGGAACCCCTCCTGCAGGCCCTGGCCGCCGCGAACAGCACGGTGCTGGATGGGTTAAGTGCCCAGATGGAGGCCCTGCAGGCTGAGCAAGCGGAACTCGACGCGGCGTGGGCGCGTGTCGAGGAGGGGCGGCGCTCGGTGGAGGCCATGGTGGAGGCGGGCCGCAAGGCACACCGCCGGCACGCCTCACAGCTCGAGGCCCGTCGCAGGAACCTGGCGGAGATCGCCAGGGAGGTGGAGGAGGAGCGGGAGACCGCCCTCATCGCCACCGCCGTGCTCGACGAGGCGCGGGACGACCTCCGCCTCCAATACGGGAGCCGGGCGGCGGAGCTAGAGGAGAAGCTCGACGCCGCCCGGGGAGTTCTCGACGCCGCCGCTGCCCGGGAACGGCGGGCGGCGAAGAACGAGGCGGCGTCCCGCTAGCGCGAGGAGGCCCTTAAGGCCCGCGTCACGGCACTGGAGGAGCGCGCCCGTGCCCTGGACGCGAAGGAGAGCGCCCTGGCGGACCGCGAGGCCGCCGTCGCCACCCGGGAGGCAACACTGGCGGCGCATGAGGCCGCCTCCGCCGAAGAGGAGTCCACACTCCGCCTCCGCGAGGACGCGCTCACCGAGCGGGGGCGAGCTCTCGAGGAGGCCGAGGCTGCGGCGCAGCGGCTGGCGGACAGCCTGTTCCTCCGCGAGGCGGCGTGGGAGGAGCAGGCGCGCCGCAATCTGGAAAGCGCCCGCGCCGAGAGGGCCACGCTGGACCAGCGGGCCGCTGAGCTCGAGGCGCGGGCGAAGGAGCTGGACGCGAGAGCGCACAGCGGCGGGGCGGCCGCGGGCCTCGGCGACCTAGCCGCCCGCCTCGCAGCCGCCAAGCACACCGTCGCCGAGCTGCAGGGCGCCCTGGACTCGTCCACCGGGGAGGTCGAGGCCCTCCGACTGGCGAGCGAGGTAGGGCCCAGCATGCTTCAGGACGCTGTCTCCCGTCTAGACCGCGCCGGGTGGCAGGCGGGCCTCTGGGGCGGGCGGTACGCGAAGTACGCCGCCAACCAGGGGGGCCTCGCCCAGCGCCTCTCGGAGATGGCCGGGGCCCTCGAAAGGCTCCCCGAGGAGCTCGAGGAGACGATCAAGTCATCCTCGAGGGACCTCGCCCGGGGGGCGGTGGAGCTCGTACTGGCGAGCTACCAGGCCAGGGACCCCGACTTCTCCCCGTGGGCAGCGCTGGAAGAGTTCCCTCCCGGAACCGAGGACGGCGCGCGCGCATAGGTCCGGGACGCCGCCGACCACATCGTCCACAGCTTCGAGGGGACGGCCCCTCGGCTCGTGCCCGCCCTCGACTCCGACGAGGAGGAGGACGGCGACGACGGTGCGGACGACAGCAACGATGAGGCCGGTGACCCGGGCACGTCGGAGTGAGCCCCCAGGCCCCTGCCAATCTTAATAATTTTTCCTTCTTCTTCTGAGGCCTTCGAGCCCCCTTCTTGTATAGACTGGTTTAATCTGCAATCAAACAAGGTTGAAATTTCTATGTTAGTTATGCTTGTTGTGTGTATGAGATGAGGATGGTCTGTGCCGCGGTCCTTCTGTGTCTTGGCTTGAACAAGGGCTCGTGCCCAGGTCCCAGCCTCAAACGGCGCGGGTCGGAGCTAGTGCCTGGGGAGATCCGCGTGTCGAGACTGGTCAGGCCGGGAGCGCGGTGACCGAGGGTTAGGGGGACCCGATTGTGGGCCTTTGCCGATTCCCCCCCGGAGTTCACCGCGCCCCGGGGCACGGCTCGGTTCTGGGCCCCATTTGGCGGTTTTAAACGGCCCGGGCCACTGAGGGCAGGGTCGAGCACGAACGGACCGATTCAAGCCAAGACCTTTCAAAAGGTAACGAAAGCACAGACACAGTCCTCAGGAAATCAAAAGTGCTTTTATTGAAATGCAGAAGAGAAAAAAGATAAGTATATGCATGTGGTAGCCCCCAGCCAACCCTGCACGCCCAGGGGGGTGCGGGGTTGGCCCGAGCCCGAGACATGACACCCGACCCCCATTAAGGGTAGAAGCGACGAAGATGTTCGATGTTCCATGGGTTAGGCAGCTCTGTGCCGTCGCCCGTGGCCAACCAAACCGAGCCCGGCCGGGGGACGCCGATCACTCGATACGGACCCTCCCACATTGGTGAGAGCTTGCTCAGTCCAGCGCGCGTTTGGACGCGGCGTAGGACGAGGTCGTCGACGCAGAGTGATCGGGCCCGGACGTGGCGCTGATGGTAGCGCCGCAGGCTCTGCTGGTAGCGCGCGGCTCGGAGGGCCGCGCGCCGCCTTCGCTCTTCTAGATAGTCGAGGTCGTCTCGGCGAAGCTGATCTTGATCAGCCTCGCAATACATGGTGGCCCGAGGGGACCTCAGGGTGAGCTCGGACGGGAGGACCGCCTCCGCGCCGTAGACGAGGAAGAAAGGCGTTTCCCTGGTTGCTCGGCTTGGCGTGGTTCGGTTCGCCCAGAGCACCGCTGGCAGCTCCTCGATCCACGAGTCGCCGTGCTTCTTGAGGATATTGAAGGTCTTGGTTTTGAGGCCCTTGAGGATTTCCGCATTGGCGCGCTCCACCTGGCCGTTGCTTCTGAGGTGGACGGGTGAGGCGAAGCAGAGCTTGATGCCCATGTCTTCGCAGTAGTCGCCGAAGAGCTCACTAGTGAACTGGGTGCCGTTATCCGTAAAGATACGGTTAGGCACCCCGAACCGAGCAGTGATGCCCTTGATGAATTTTAGCGCCGAGTGCTTATCGATCTTGATGACCGGATAAGCCTCGGGCCACTTAGTGAACTTGTTGACCGCGACATACAGATACTCGAACCCGCCCGGGGCCCGCCTGAACGGACCCAGGATATCGAGCCCCCAGACAGCAAATGGCCACGAAAGAGGTATGGTCTGCAGGGCCTGGGCCGGCTGATGCGTTTGCTTGGCGTGGAACTGGCACGCCCTGCACCGCCGGACCAGATCGACCGCATCGTTGAGAGCCGTCGGCCAATAGAAACCCTGGCGAAAGGCCTTGCCAACCAAGGTGCGCGAGGCGGAGCCGGGGTCCACTCCGCTACAAAGTCGGCGAGGGCCTGGCTCTTGATCGCGTGGCGTGGTTCAAAGCGCAAATCGAATTCAGAGAGTTCGATTGCCCATCTCACCACCCGTCCAGTACCCTCTCGGTTATGCAAGATTTGGCCGAGGGGGTAAGACGTAACCACCGTGACCCGATGCGCCTGGAAATAATGGCGCAACTTCCTCGAAGCCATCAGAATTGCGTAAAGCATCTTCTGGGCCTGAGGGTATCGGGTCTTGGCATCCCGGAGGGCCTCGCTAACGAAGTAGACGGGCCGCTGCACCTTCCGGCGGGGCCTGTCCTCTTCGCTAGAGGCCACGTCTCTAGGGCGCTCTTCGTCCAAGAGGCCGTGCGGGGCACACTCGGCTTCTGTGCCGACGACCTCGGGGTCGGAGGGCGACAGGCGCGGCCTTCCCGCAGTGGCCCCGGGGCCATCCTGGGGGTCGGGGGCGCCTGGCACCGTCGGACAAGCATGCGGAGGGCCAGCTCCGGTCGTCGGGGGCCTTAGGCCGCCGTTCGGCTCGGGGGCCTCTCCTCCCTGCTCTCTCCCGGGTCGAGTCAACACAGGATAGGGGCGCGCGGAGCGAGGGCTGTCCTCGTCACGCTCCATGACCAACGCCGCGCTGACTACCTGCGGGGTTGCCGCCAGGTAGAGTAGCAACGGCTCATCTGGCTCTGGGGCGACCAGGACTGGGGGAGAACTGAGGTACACCTTCAATTGAGTGAGGGCCCGCTCAGCCTCCTCCGTCCAGGTAAACGGCCCGGAGTGTTTGAGGAGCTTAAATAGGGGTAGCGCCTTCTCTCCCAGCCTCGATATGAATCGACTTAAGGCGGCCATGCAGCCAGTGACGCACTGCACATCCCTAAGCTTGCTGGGGGGGCGCATCCGCTCTATAGCTCGTATCTTCTCGGGGTTGGCCTCGATGCCTCGGGCAGAGATCAAGAACCCGAGAAGCTTGCCCGCAGGCACGCCGAACACGCACTTATCGGGGTTGTAACGCCCGTTTTGTCGCGGTGTTAGCGGGAAAACTATTTTGCTACAAACCCTATTTGCGAAAGTTGCTCTTCGGTTGAGTCTTGTCGTGTGCCAAGGTCTCGTGTTTCCCCTCTCAGTTCAATCCCGGAGAAAACCGCGAAATCGGATTTCGAATCCGAGCCCTAATCTTACCCGTTCGATCCCTCAGGAAAAGTCTAATTTTCCTCCCCTGCCCTCGGGCCGTTTCTCTCCCGGCCCGCTTTCCCTTCCCTCCCGGGCCGCCTCCTGGCACGCTCTCCCTATAAAATCCTCTCCCCGCTCGGCCTGCTTCCCCCTTTTTTCACTGGGCCGCGCTGTTCCCGGCTCGGTCCGCACGGCCTGCCGCGCCACGCGCGTGCGTCGCACGTGCGGTGAGAGAGAGGGCTCCTCTCTCTCTTCCTCCCGAGCCCTCTCGGTCTCTCTCTCACTTTTCCCTCTCTCTCTCTCCTGGAGCTCTCCCCCGCCGGCGCCCCTCCGTTCCCGTTCCCGCCAGTGGCCCCGCGCCCACACGCGTCGTGGCCGACCGCCACGACCGCCGCCGTCGTCAGCCCGGGGCCCCAGCGCCGCTGCCCCTGCGCCGCTGCCCCCGCGCCGCGCCAAGCGCCGGCGTCAGCCCGGCCCCGCAGCCTCTTCGCGCGCGCGCTGCCCAGAGGAGAGCCGCGGCTCCCCTCTCTCCCCGTTTTCTCTCTCTCTCGCAGCCCCCACCTTCCCGTTTCGGCAAGGGGGCAAGGCCCCTTTTCCTTGCCTCTTTTCCCCTTTTTCGACCGGCGCTGACGTCCCCCGGCCGCGCCGGCTTGTCCGCTTGCGCTGATTTCCCCACTCCGCTTTGCCGCACCGCCTCTCCGCGTCCCCAAACCGACCTAGCGCCCCTACAAAAACCCCCCCTCCGCTCGGTCGCCTTTGCCGCTCCCTTCCGCCAAGCACCCCTTCTCCACCGTGCCGCTGCCGCCGTCGTCCGTGCCGCTCGCCGCCGCACCGAGGACGCCGGAGGGAACTCCGGGCGCCTCACTCCGGGGACCCTCAGCCCGGAGCCGAGCTACGCCACGCCCGCACCGCCGCCCCTCCGTCCCGGTCACCGTCCCTCCCACGGTAACTTTCCCCCTCTCTGCTTTCCGCCCCCCTCCGTGCTTCCGTGTTCTAGGCCGTTAATTAGCCGTGTTGGACCCCTTTTCGGCCGTCGTCTTGGCCGCCGTCCCCTTCTCCGTGCCCCCCCTCCTTCCGCCCGGCGCCGTCTTCCTTTTTCTTTTCTCTCGCCGGCGTCGACCACCGCCGCATAGCTCCGTCTCCGGCCTTGTCGCGTCTCCGCTCCCCCTTTCGCGTCGTTGAGCCGCCTCACCAGTTTGGGCCGCGGCCTACCTCCGGCCTCGCTCGCGTCGCCGCGCCGGCCTCTTGGGCCCCCTTATCGTAACGGCCCATCCTTCGCTCCTCTTCGGTCTCCCGTGCGCGCCGGCCTGTTGGGCCGCGTAGTCACATCGGCCCGTGTCCCGGCCTCTCTGCTGCGCGCACCCGCCGACTGGGCCACGACCTCGTCCTCGGCCCGTTCGTCCAAAGTCCTTTTCCCGTCCCTCACTTAACCCGCGGCTCTATCCCTTGAGGCCCGTGGACCAAGGTCCACATACACTCCCCTACCAAACCAAGTGCCTTGAGCAAAGTCCACAGTACACCCCTAATCCTTTCCACTGACATGTGGAACCCACATTCAAAAGAATATTCTTGAGAATGTTCTTTTCTATAAATTTAATAATTCCTTTTCTTTATTCCAGAAAATCATTTAATCTTCGGAAATTCATATCTTTTCAACCGTTCGTCCGATTAACCCCGTTCCACTTCCAAAATTCCTCAAAAATCGAGATCTATCCAATGGCACGCTTAGTGGTCTTTAATAGGGCTTCTTTTATCGCTTTGTTGAGTCGTCTCGTTTCACGTGTAGTCTCGGAGCCCGAAGACCCGCAGTGCGCGGATTTCAAGGAAGAAGCTCAAGATCTCGAGCAAGGCAAGTCACCTTTGATCAATTGAACCCATAATTTAAATTAAGTATTTTGATTCCGCAAACTATGCATGTTTAGGTTACACTTGGCACTCGGCCTCGGTTTGCAATACAACCGGCAGGCCCTACCCATTTGCTGCATTCACCTTCCTTGATATTTGAATACCCTAACACCCTTGTCACCCCTCAGGTGATGTCTCGGTATCCGTACCTCGCGTACGAATATCGAGACTCCCCTCAAACTTTAAAATTAATCACCTGGGTAAAACTTGAGTTTACAAAATGCTTGGAAAACCCGACACTTGGGTCGGTGCCTTGATAATAAAGTGAGTTTCTAAAACTCGCGGTACGGGAGACGTACTGGAGGTACGGTCTGCCCGTTCTCGCTCTAAGGACCGACTCCTTGGGAATTACATCCGAGCATATGTCAAGTACGACCACATGGGTGATATGGGACACCCCTGGCTGAGTAAGTAGCTAGGCCAGGGAAATCTTGATGCCAAGGGACAAGTGGATTCACCGGGGTGGTGTCGGGGAGGACCCCTGGGCTTCCTGGCACAGTATGGTCTGGGACCTAACCTGGTGTTGGTCCGTGGGACCCCTCCCGTTGGCATAAGATGACCCTGAGTCGGCTTTCGAAATGCCTTGTCGTGAAAGCCTCAAGGTCGCCAGACGTGACCGAGAGTCGCGGGCTGGGTGATTCGGGGTTAGTAACGTCGTGTGGGAGACGAGCGCGTCTTCCTATTTGTCGTCCAGGAGACCACCGATTCGTGTGGTCTTGGACAGGCCGTCGCCCAGGGCAACCTCCTTGACCGGGACCTCATCGCACGTGACCATCCGCTGCCTTGGGGCGGGCGAGACGGAGGTGCTAAGCCTCTCGTCGCTTCCCACGGGCTTGGACGCCGCGGCGAGGTGGTCCGCGCGCTGCTCCATACAAGCAAGCGCGACTTTGAGGTCGCCATGGACGGTGATGGGGCCACCGGGGCCCGGCATCTTCATCTGGAGATAGGCGTAGTGGACCGCCGCCATGAACTTCACCAACGCGGGCCTCCCCAGGACCGCGTTGTAGGGCAGACTGAGGTCCGCCACATCGAAGTCCACCCGCTCCGTGCGGAAGTTGGCGGGACCACCGAAGGTGACCGGGAGGTTGATATGACCCAGCGGCCAGGTGTGCCCTGGCGTCACGCCGATGATCGGCTGGGACGGTCGGAGCACCATCCCCGGGGCCTTGATGGCATCAAAAGCTGCGGGGGAAAGGATGTTGAGGGCTGCACCCCCGTCTACGAGGACACGCCCCAACTTCACATTGCAGATAGTGGGGGAAACCACCATCGCGATCTGTCCTCCCCGGGCGACGCACGGCGGGTGGTCGGTCTGGTCGAAGGTTAGGGCGACCTCCGACCAACGTGCCCACCGCGTCGCCTCGTGGGTAGGGGCCGCGGCCAGAAGCTCTCGCTTCATGGCCTTGAGGCTCCGGCGAGAGGCGTGAGCGCACGCTCCCCCATCGACGGTGGCGACGGTGGCCTCGGGCTCCTAAAAGCCCAGATCATCGTCACCATCGCCGGTGTCCTCGGCGGGGGCCTTCTGCTTGGCCTCACCTCGCCGGTTGCCGGTGGGAGCTGCCGGGGCCTTGCCCTCACGGCGCTCCTGCCTCTTCTCCTCCTCCCACTTCCTCGTCCGCTCAGCCAAGCTTTTGACCGCGCGGCAGTCCGCGAGGTCGTGGAGGGAGGTGTTGTGGACGGTGCACCACTTGCCGGTCGGGCGCTCCCTGCTGGGAGCGCCGGCCTCCTTCTTTTTGTCGCTCGCAGGCCTCCCCTTTCGGGGGGCCCGCGAAGCGCCCTCGACGGCGAGGACATGACCCTCGTCGTCGGAACGGGCCGACCTCTTCTTCCTCCTCCTGTCCCGCCGCCCTGATCGAGCGGCGGACCCGGGGGCGGCCGGAGCTGCCACGCCAGAGCCGGAGGAGTTCCAGGTCCAGGCCTCCTCCTTGCGAGCCACACGGTCCGCGAGCTCAAAAGCTGCGCGGTGGTCTGGGGCTCCTTGGAGGCGATCTTCTCGAGCATGCGGTTGTGCCGCACGCCCCCCCTGCACGCGTAGATCACCGCGTGTGCGGGGATGCATGGTATGGTGTTGCGGACTTGACAGAACCGCTGAATGTACGAGCGTAGAGACTCATCGTCCCTCCGCTGTACCGCGTGCAAGTCCGCTTCTTCGCCTGGGCGCGGATAAGTGCCCTGAAAGTTCGTAGTGAACTGCTAGCACAAATCCTCCCAAGAGTGGACCGACGCAGGTGGCAGGTTCATCAACCAACCCCACAAGGGCCATAGGGAAGAAATTCGCCATGACCCTGTCGTCGCCCCCCGCGGCTTCTATCCCTGTCGTGTAGATCTGGAGAAACTCAGCGGGGTTGACACTTCCGTCGTATTTTTCGGTGATGGTGGGCCGGAACCTTGGGGGCCAACGGACATTCCGAAGGCTCGCCACAAAGGCTCGACAGCCGGCACCGCCAACCGGGGACACGGGGGGCCGGCCCCCGTGACCGGACCGAAGTGGCGCTCCGGACGAGGAGGCGCCCTCCGTTGCGTGGGCGGCGCGACGAGCGTCGCGCCGTCGCTCGATATCGAGCCGGGCATCCGGCCCCCCACGCACATCTTCTTGGGTCGGAGGCGTTGACGAGGGAACGGTGGACGAACGGCGTGTATCGGCCGTCGTTCGCCGTGCCCTCCGCCTCGACGACATGGAGTCGGCGGCGGCAGCGCCAGAGGTCCCGGCGGCGGAGGACCGCCCGCCGGCGCCTAGGCGCTGCTGCGCCGTCATGACCAAGTTGGCCACGTCATCCAGCCAACGCCAGGCTGGAGTCTCTGGATCGGGGACAACGGGCGGGTGGCGCAGGAGCGCGCCCGCAGCCTGGAGCGCGCCCTGGGGCGTGCCGCCGTCGCCGTAGACGAGGCGGCGACGCACCCCGCCTCGCCGTCCTCCCCCGTCGCCCGCGAGCGGCGAGGTCGCGGATCCTTCGACCTCCTCGAGCGCCTTCCCCCGCCCAAGACTTCGGCGAGAGGGGGACAGCGGGGTGCGAGCCCGACGGCACGGGTTCTGCTCCCCGTCATCACCGCTAGCGCTCGGAGAGAGGCTGTGCGCCGCTGCCCGTTCGGCCATAGGGCTGACCGGGCGAAGCTTGGCACACACGAAAGAGGATGAGGGCTTAGAAAGACACGCGCGCCCCCTACCTGGCACGCCAGATGATGGAGCATGGAGCTCCTCACCGGGAGACCGCGCGGGCCCTCCTTTGCCGGTTCGGCCGGGGGCACTGGGTGAGGTTCTTCGCCCTCGATCTGAGGAACGTCAGCGAGAGAGGAAACGCATAAAACACGGGCGACGTAGACAGGTTCGGGCTGCTGAGAAGCGTAACACCCTACTCCTGTGTTCTGGTGGATCTGAGAGTCTCCAATAATACAAAGAGAGTTCAGTCTCTCGAGCGTATCGGCTCGGGTCCTCTCTCCTCTTTCCTAGGCCTGGGCCTCCTTTTATCTGGCAAGGGGTTACCACATGGGCCTCTAGCTACCTAAGAAAGAAAACATTCTTTTACAATTAGGGCTGGTCTACAACCGGAAGTGACCTCTGACAGGCACAGTACACGCCTCCTGCCCAGCTCGCCAGCTCTCCAGGTGGACGCCCGTTTCAACCTTCATTAAATGGCAAGCGACTTCCTTGCCATGCTTGCGCAGAAGTCTGGAATGAATCTGCCCGGGACTGACATACCAACTCCAGGAGTTAGCACGCCGGCTCCGGCTAGGGACGAGAGCCAGGAGGCTCTCATCATTCTGACGGGACGGGGCGAGGCGTGTCGCAGGCCGCCTGTCGCCACCTAACCCGCGATCTGACCGGTCTGTGACCGGTCACACACCGCGACCGGTCACGGACCGGATAAGCGTGCGCTACGCCGCATTAAACGCGGCATGGCATGCTCGTCTGATCCGCTATAAATGCGGTTAGGTGAGCCCTGCTGTGCTCACCTAACCCACACACGTAACGCCAAAATCACAGGGGGTCGGGGCGCCCCGGCCCTCGGGGCCGAAACGGGAGCGGCCCGACCCCTCGGGGAGACAAAGGGAGGGGTGGCCACGTCACCCTCGGGCCCGACCCCCCCGAGGGGGTCGGGCCACGTGGGTGACAGCGGCTACTCAAGCCTCTAGTCACGATACCCCCGGTCCCATGTCACCGACAGTTAACGACTCACCTCATTTTGCGTATATTCTCAATCTTCTCTTTTTCTCTTCTCTCAAACACAGCCTTAGAAAATTAATACTACTAAGATAATCATTTGGGAATAATATCAAAAAATTATATGAGAGCAAGTAGTATAAACCCCTTATCAGTAGCCCCAAGATGCACATGGACTCTTATACTGATGTGGAGGTGAGAAGAGAAAAGAGAGAGGAGAAGTCATCATCCCTCATACAAAAGACAACCTCCATACAAATTTTAAGAAATATGAGATAAAAAGAGTAGTGGATTGATAATGAGTGTGTTGGGGTAGTGTAAATAGAGGCAATCTATTGTATATGTTATTTATAAATTAATGAGTATATGATGTGAATAAAATTATAGATGACTACTGCCTCTGTTATAAAACTTGCTCTGATGATCAATTGGAAACAGAGAGATTGGAAACAGAGAGAGTAAGTTTATTTTTCACCAATCCCACACATACCAATACAAATATAAAAAATTAGAATACCTCTCACTTTATTAAATCTCAATATCTCACTTTATCTACTCCAAATATATTTATCCTATATTTTTATAAATTTCGATGTAATGATTACTAAAAGTAAACTTATTTTAGAAAAAATGGAAGAGGCAAAAATAAGCTTATTCTGAAGGAGTATCAATTAATCTACCACAAAAGCATTAGTGTCGCACCAATTAGTTTATCACAAAGCCAACCAAGCGACATGGGACCTGGTGATAAACGACGATAGCTGCACAAGCAGATTGATCACCTCACCGTCGAGGTCAAAGATCATGCTAACATTTAGCGAAAAAGTAAAATATGTAGTGCAAACCACATATATAATGAAAATCTGAAAATTATCGTTGGATAAAAAATAAACGTATAAATGCATAAGATTTGTTCACGTCATTAAGAGTAAAAAGGCTAAATCTAATAGTAAAATTTTATTCTTGATAACGTGATCTACGTTTAAATTTGAATCAAACAATAATTTTTAAATTTTTACTGCATATATGGTTAGCACTATATATTTTTTCCGTTGGACGGCTGGGCATCGAGCTAGAGTGGGGCAGGGGCACCCAATTTAGCGCCATGGCTGCCGCCTGACAAGTTCGAGCTTGAGCTTTGTGCAATAGGCCTCAAAGCTCTTGCGAGGGGCTAAGAGCTTGGAGCTCGCAAGTTCCTGCTGTCATCGTTGGTGTCATGCTCGGCTAGTCCAAGTAAGAACAGTAAGTCACAAGATGAATAGATTTGGGAACAAATTGCCATACAAGAACATTCGAGTCACGAGCTGGATTGGATCCATAGGTTGGTGTGGTACTGGAGCATGTTAGCAGCCTAGTGACAGGACCTGAAGATATGCAAATTACGATTAACAGCAAACAAATCAGCAACCAAACGGGATGAATTGGTGCGAGAGAAAGCCAGAAAGAATCCGGTTTGATTGCAAACTCCAAATAAAAGATAAAAACTGAAGAACTCCATAACCGATCCAAACCAGCTGAAGTTATGTTAGAATAGATGTCAAATATACAGTCTTATCAAAAATTATACTTAGAGTTGAAATAGACATAGAATAAAGTTAGAGTTGAACTCTGTCATAGACTTTTTCTTAAATATAGAGAGCACGACACTATAATGTAACCATGACGACTATGATATAGTGTACATACGCAGGGAGATAATGGCGACATGACCATGGACTCGCGGCGGTTAGGTGCTATGTTGATTGGGAAGAAACACCCATAATTAAAGCTTCAGGGATGTAGGCTTTGGTTGAACCTCGTTAACAAATATTGTGTGTTCCTGTGTCGTCATCTAGCATGTTTTGAATGATCAATGATTGAAACGATCGAGAAGGTTAGTCGTCGTTACGCTATATTGACTAACTTTTATAACAAGTTCATCGCTAACAAAGAAATCAATCATAATCCACAAAAAAAATCTTCGATCTATCTACGTCGGCGACTGAGAAAAGACAGAGAAGTACTGAAGAGAAGACACATATGGTAGAGGAGGAGTTGATGGTGACGATGGATGGGGAAGAAGGGAGGGGAGTCACGCCGTCCTCCTCATCGACGCAGCCACGACATCCCCCGAGACACTTGCCTATGATCACTCTGAAAGCGGATGATGTCGGAGATCGAATGGAAGACAAGGGCGTCGAAGCTGGCGTGTCGCTATTGATCGCAGCCTGCCGCTTCATCACCCAAGCTCTACTGGTGCCAACGATGAACATGAAGACAAGAATGTGGTGCTGGCAAGCAGGCCAAGAGCCTCATGTTACGTGTCTAGCTCGGACCCAACGAGGTAGCGAATTTTTTTTACAAATAGTATGGTTTAAATGGAAAATCGCAAATCTAGCAGGCTTGTGGAGAAAATCGCAAAACTAGCGGCCTGTCGACCCACGGAGAGACGAAATGCGGCCCAGTCGGCCAACCGCGTGACGACAGGGCCCAATCGAACGGTGGAAAGATAATAGGCCGGACCGATCGACCGCCCGAGGTTCGATTGGGCCCTGTCGACATGCCGAGTGACGACAGGCCGGGCCTATCGGCCGCCCGCGGTTCGACTGGGCCCTGTCGACGTGCCGCGTGACGACAGGCCGGCCCAGTCGAGCGCCGGCCGTTCGATAGGCCGGGCCGGTGCCGGCCTGTTCAGTGTAGTTTTTTTTGTTAATACAAATTTTTTTTTTAAAAGTTGTTTTTAACTTTTTATTAATTAATTAATGACATATAATTTATAATTGATTACTTATAATTTGTAAGTTGTTCTCATAATTAAGTTTGTAAGTAGTTTTTCTAAATATAATTTTGTTATAATTGATTAATACCCATTTTGAATTGAATGTTTGGAGAAACACATTGGATTTTTAATTTATTAATTTTAGATATATCTATTTATAATTTAGTAATGTACAGAAATTTTTTTTTAATTGGGTAAGAATTGTTTTTAAGTTGTTAGTGAAGAATTAATGAGAGAACTGTTTATAATTGATTAATTGTAATTTATAAGTTGTTAATATAATTATAATTTATTATAACTGACATACACATTTGTAGCTGCATATTTGGATAAACATATCGGAGTTATAATTTAATAATTTTAGATATATTCATTTGTAATTTATTAATTTACAGAACCTTAATTTGTTTATCGGTTATTTTGGGAAATTCCAAAAATCACTTTCGGATAGGGCAAAAAATTTGCAGAAGCGAAAATTGGTTCTATCTATTTTCAAAAATTCTGAAAATCGTTTTCGGAGAACTCAAAAAATTTCGAATTCACAGAACTTGTTTTTAGAAACAGAGAAGAAACTTTTTTTAAGAATTGATGTTGAGCACATCCATGACCATACCGAAACAAGGAGAAGTTGTAGTACAATTTAAACATGATACACCTGGTTCCATTGTGGTTACATAGATAAGGTTAGATTTGAACTGGAAGGAAGGTAGTGCAAGAGTTGAACACGACGACGATACAACTACCAACTCGTGCATACTACTGAGTGCAACGAGGCCACTTTCCCTTCCTCTGCGCATCGGGATTCTCCTCCATTGCTGCCTTCGCTCGCCGCGCACGCTCAAGCTTCCGCTCCTGCTCCTCCCTGTACGCAGCAACACGCCTCCTATCCGCCTCAGCCTTGTGCTCTTTTTCTGCGGCCTCCTCCTTGCGTCTCAGCTCTATCTTCTCCTTGCGCTCTGCATCCCATCGCCGCATGTACTCCAACCGCTCCTTGTTTTGCGGCTTGATCTCGGTGTCGATCCACTGCTCAAAATCACATAGCGGTGGAGGGGTCTACAACAAATGCAATGTTTACTAACCAAATAAGTTGTTCAAGACTACTTAATACACCAAATAATTATTACAAAACATCAGTTCGTCACCACTAAGTTAATGCGGCGGATCTCAGGTGTTGGCTCAAACTCAAAATTGGCACACATCCAGTATCTCTGCATGTACGTCTCGTCTTCATCAGACTTGGCTACCTTGCAAGGATCACCGCACCAGCACATGGGCACTGGAACACCGGTAGGCAAAGGCAATGGGTTGAAGGCATTTCCAGTTTTCGGGCGAGAACTACAAGTCAATAATAAATGAAGCACCCTAACCTGTTAATCTAGGATTCCTCATTTCATGCACAACGAATAACACATAATATCACAGAAACGATTTATGTTACCTTGAGTTGGTAGGTTTTCCACGCCTTGGCATCCTACAGTTTTAAAAAACAACTATCAAATATTGTAAACACCCTTAATACTTCTCATTGTACGGTCAAATATAGTAGTACTACAAACCAAACGTGTGCATAACAAATCTAGCCTAAAATTATTCACACTTCTAAGTGCTACATATGTACTCACAAATTTCAACATATCTACTCACAGTGCTACAAATCTACTCGCAAAAAATCTAGGCTCCGCATCTAAGTGCTACAGATCTACTCAGAAATTTGAAATACATGGTAATTACACTAGTATGCGACACAAAATATAACCATACGTCGGGATATTGTACTAACGTGCGATCGAATAAGCACAGCAACAACGCTTCGCGGCTCTTGTCCTTCTTCCTGACCTCTCTATTTTTTTTCCTTCAATTGTGACCGGTTGAAATGAGCACTTCCTCGGGCCATTGGATGAAGAGCGCATATTCGGACCTATGTAATATATAGTGGAGGAAGGAGGCACATATCCATCTAACGTGAGTTCACCAGTAGCGTGGATTTGACAACACGTTCACGCGGCAGCGCAAATTGAATGATTGTGTCGAACAAAGCATCGGCAAAAGCTGAGTCCGGACGCCTTCACGCGCCGAAAGATGATAGCGACGTATCGTAAACGTCTGTCACGGGCCAAAAACTGGTAGGGACCAATCGTAGCCCTCTGTTACGCGCCGAAAGTTTTTCGTCGTTTCGTTGAGTAGATGTAGCGAATGACATGGAATATTTTCGTAACATATGAGTGCGGCAACCAAATAGTGTTACGTACGAAGAGGTAACTCAAAGTTACTAACTGTAAATATTACAAACATGTAGCACTTGTAGCCTACTGGCGAGGCTACAAGTCAAGAATGCCCCCCTCTCGCACGCTTGCTAGGCCCTCCCTTCTTACGTTGTCTGACCTGCTCCGTGGGATAGGTCAAATGATCAGGTGGGTGCCTATGTCGTGCCGTCTGCTGTGGAGTGGCATCCTCTGGCTGCACAAACTCCTCTTGCTGCGTAGGCTGCGTGACCGGAGGAGCACCGTACCAGTAGTCTACGCCAGCTTGCGCATCGGGTGCATTCGGCGCAAAGAAATCGTCCACGAACTGTGTTCGAGGAGAGACAGCAGGAACTGCAGAATGCCCCTGGGAAAACCCGTAGTCGTGACCTGTTGCAAATTAAAGACGATGGCACACTACAATAGTTAGTAAGTACGCATGAGAATTAAGCGAACGACGATGGTTGCCTTGGTTGTAAACAATACTTACTTGTGTGCTGTGTGTAACCTGCCTCCGGGGCGCGCGGAGTACAGTAGAGTCCCCAACTGGGTGTGGGCGCCAGGTTGTGACTTGTCGGCAGGTAGGGAAAGTCTGGTGGCTCAGAAGCTGGATGCGTATCGTACACCTGCTGTGGGTGTTCATGTTGCGGAGGTTACGAAATGGTATAAAACGAAGGTTGAGTACGATATGAACTGTATGTTAAGCAAGGCAAACCTGCTGTACCGGAGGCCGCGGTGGTGGCATACTCGATGCCGGAACCCCAAAGTCAGACGATCTCCCTGGGCGAAAGGGGACCGGTGTCTCCTGAAGCGAAGGCCGAGCGTGCGATGGACCGGCGTCGTCGTACTGGCGACGTGAAGTAGAGTAGCGGAACTGGTCCACACTAGAACGTCGTGGTAGTGGTGGCGATCCTGCCCGCCTGGTGGGCTGCACAACATCAGCCGCGCTTCGACAGGAGACACGACGAAGGAGCGCCGCAGCCCGTGAACGAAAACTGCGAAGGACGGACGTCACGTCGTCCTGCCTGACGTGCTGAGGCCTCGTCTCCATTCGCTGTAGCAACGTGTTGGACTCAGTGTGAACCTGTTCCACAAACTCGGCCTATCGAACGAATTGGGAAGGGCGTTAGAACAATTGAACATATTCCACATTTAATGATAATCAACGAAAGCACCGTCATACCATTGAGTTGAACGCAGCTCGAGGCTGTGGGGCAAACGTGTCCGTGATCGACGCCTGGTGAGGGACAGAAGTTTCCCCTTGTGGCGGGAAACACCTCCAGCGCGTAACACTACGATACCAACGAAGGTACTGTCCGTACGAAGCTCCGTCGTCTGGAGGTGTTTGGAGAACCAGGTGCTCAGCCGCATGTTCCCACTCCGCAACCGTTGGCGCGATCGTCTGAACAATGGTCGCCTCGTGGGATAGACCGAGTCCCTTCCTGGTGTACCTGCGTAGGGCGTAGTGAGCACGTAAGAAACATTTAAAATGGGATAAAACACAGTACGTGAAATTAACATTGTCGGACGTGTACTTACTTGTGGAGGGTAACAGCTAATGAGCGTCCACCTCTCGGAGGGAAGTCCTGGTACATGCCGAGCTGTTTACGTACCCTCTGCACGTGGTACGGCTCGACGTGCACGTCCAGCACGAGGTGACAAGTGGTCCTCCAAAGCTCTACGTCGCGCGTGCAGAGGTGCGCCAGACCGTGCGGTGCCCGCTCGACGACATCGTGATGCGTGTACGGGGTCCAGCGTACACGGTCGGGCGTAAGCTGATCGAAGTCCGCCACGAACTGTGCGTACACGCGACGTGTCGTTCCGCTCACCCACCTCGGCTGCAAATGCAAGAAAAATATGATTAGTTCCCGTAACTCTAGATCATGCGCAGAAAAAGAGGGTGCTATGAAAAATGCCTTGCAAAGTACAATTTACCTCGCGGTGTGTCCACAGCGATCCCATGGTTGGACGATCGTCGATGTCTTCAAGTCCAGACTTGTACATCTCATCGACGCCGTAGCTTGCGTACGACTCTAGCTGTGGCCGCCCAATGTCAAAGCGCTCATGCGCCCATAACATTAGAAGCAGAGGGCATCCTGTCAGAGAACTTCCCCTGTTGTTCCTGTTGCAAGCATCGCAGAGACCGGCGTACGTCGACGCAAGAACTGCCGACCCCCAACTGTACTCCGGAATGTCCTCAACAGGTAGCTCGGCGATCTGCTCCGCGTAGTGGATGAAGTGCTTGTCCACGGAGTCAGCGTGAGTTCCCGTGAACATCACCCACCCAAACAGCCACAGTAGATACGCGACTAAGTGTCGGCGCACTACCCAGTCCTCCTGGTCCTCTGGGAACTCCTCCTGGTGGAACTGGTGCAACCAACTCCTCGTGGGCCCATGTCCATCTGTGAGATCAAGCAGCGGAGCAGCCACCACTCCACCAAAACTGGCCAACAGATCATCCGCCCATCCAGCGTGAACCTGTGTCGGGCCAACTGCTGCACCCGCTATTGGTAGACCCAACAAAAAAGACACATCCTGTAGAGTGGGTACCATCTCTCCAACTGTTAGGTGAAAGGTGTGTGTCTCGGGCCTCCATCTATCCACCAAAGCACTCAGCAAGGCCGCATCCATATTGATACGGGGTGACCTTCCACGTGAAGGCTCAACCAAGCGTGCGAAGGTCAACAACCCAGCGGCTCTCAACCTGTTACATGTCATAAATAAATAATCAGCAATGCGAGAAAATTTAAATGGCAGCTCTCGGTGACAAATGGTTTTTCACATGCCTTGGAACCCAACGAGGATCTATACGCCAGTACTGATCCGGTCCCCGCATTCTCAGCACGTTGCAGAACGTCCCCTGACTAAGTCGTCTCGATCGGTGATGTTTATCGATCACCTCGTCGATCAGCGATACGTCATCCCTGTCAGCCATACCTACAAAATGCATGATTATCAGTGACGTGAGCATCAAAAATAAATTAATACATGACAAAATTATGCAAAGCGAAATTTCAGAAATATAAGTCAAAAACTGATAAAATGAAGTGAACACAATGCGGTGCTGGTAAATATAAATAGTACCAGACGAATAACTAAGGATTCCTTCTCGAAGTCGACCTCCGTCCTGGAACACGCCGAATATCGCCACCTTCTGGATCTTTGCCTACATTGTACATGCTGCAATCTTTACGGCTATGGTCTCCACCGCATACAATGCAAGCCTTTGGACGCCGTGAACGGGTGTTCGTTTCAGCTTCATCCATGTGGTTCTTGATTCGACGGGTCTTGCGACGCCCCTTCGTTGCAACTAGCAAATTTGAATCAGGTACCCAGTTGGCTTCCCCTGGGGGTGGGCGAATAAACTCACATACCGCACGCCAACCACGCAATTCACCGCGCCAGGTTGCCTCCCATGCTTCCTTAGTAAAGTAAGGCGAGACGAATATGTTCGCATCGACACCACCTTTTGCGGATGCGGCAAGAACATGAGAGCATGGCAGATGTCGAAGGAAAGGCTTGTTGCAGTTGCACTTGCAAGCATGACAGTCTGGCCACAACGTGCACTCCAATGTGATGTCCGTTCTCCCAATACCGACACCACTCTTGTCACGCAGACGTACCTCAAAAAGCAACTCCCTATTCCCAGCAGGCCAGACCCTGTGCATTCCCCCCTTCTTGCTTTTCTCCTCCATGTATTGTGTGATAGCGGGGCTATACCTTACATTAGGATTGGCAAGGTTAAGACTAGCCATGGCGTATCTTTTACGAAGATACTTCTGTGTACCCCTTGTGATGCCCTCCAGGATAGCAACAAGTGGTAAAGGACGTGTACTTTTCATCACCCAGTTGTACACTTCTGCAAGATTTGTTGTCATCACACCATACCGTGAACCATTGGTATCATACAACAAGGACCACTTTTCCCTTGGCTCATGCTCTATCCAGTCAGTGAAGCACTTCGTACCCCTCCCTCGCTTCCTACATCGAGTAACAGATGGTGGTTCGTTTGGAACGGGTTCCAGCCCTTCCGGCTCCTCTTGTCGGGCAAGAACGGGTTTTTTTCGAACTTCTTGCATGTGAGTAGTGGTCAGCCGATCCAGCTGTTCCCATATGGCGTCGAACTTTCTTTGTTGGTTCTGCTTGCACAGTTTTTTGAACAGGTCCATTAACCTCTTACTCCTAAATTGTCTGTAAAAATTTGCCCCGAGATGTCGCATGCACCATCTGCTATGCAAATCTGGCCAGGAAACCTCGTCTGTTACATCTTCCTTTAGCTGCTGCACCGCTGATAGAATGCCGGCATGACGGTCATGCAGAACACACACATTTGGTCTGTTTTGAACAACACCCCTTTTAATGTGACGCAGGAACCATAGCCAACTCGATGTGTTTTCGCTTTCAACAAAAGCAAAGGCAACGGGAACGACATGGCTATCAGCGTCGACTCCGATTGCGGTTAAAATTGTTCCCCTATATTTGCCTGTCATAAAAGTACCATCAACACACAACAACGGAATGCAATTTCGGAAGGCCTCTATCATGCACCCAAATGACCAAAATGCACGACGAAGGACGTTTTTCCCATTGTCAGCAACCTCATCGAGAATAGCCATATGTGTGCCTGGGTTTCTGGCCTGCAATACCTCCAAAAGTGGGGGAAGGTTGTGGTATGAGTCTTCGTAACTTCCAAATCTCATCTCCAGTGCTTTCTGCTTACCCCTCCAAGCCTTGTCGTACGATATCTCATACCCGTACTCTTTCTCCACGTCATGCATTATTGTGAACGGCGACAATGAGGTTTTCTTAACAACCTTCGAGTACACCATTTGTGCCACGAATGTAGCCGTCATGTTCCTATGTACCAAAGGGGTATTGTCCAGCAAACAGGTATGCTCCTCAACCCTTGAAGCTACCCATAAGTTGTCATGTTGTGGCTTGTAACCATGCACTCTCCAAGGGCATCCGGGCTTAGTGCACTTCACGTCGTACGTCGTCCGATTTGAAACATTCACCCTGAACTCCCGCTTCTGCAGAAAAGCCCACCTCTTGACCGCGTCTTGTAGGTGTCCTTTGTCGTGAAACATCTGTCCAACTTGCACCTTCTCTCTATCATATCGCCAGTGGGCATCTAAACCATCGTTAACCCCCAGACGAGCTCATGGATATGGTTGTCCAATCTTCGGGTACATTGGTTTCCTCGTCCCACCGTGTCGTATCTTCCCCTTCCACCACGAACGAAATATATTCCTCGTTCTCCATTTCCATCTCTTCCACTACCGCATCGTTCTCCTCCGCTGCATCAACAGCCAAAGGTGAGTCTGGCTCTTCGTCATCCAATTCGTTACCCGGACAATTGCCACCGGGCACAACTACATCTGCAGTAGCCTCCTCCTCTACTGCTTCCTCTTCACCACTCCTGGAAATATTAGCATCTTCCACAATATGCGCTTGTTCCACCTCCGTGCGGCTGCTCTCGCCGGTCCCAACAATATCTATTTTCTTTTGCACCAATATTGCCAGGCTATAACCTTTCTCTCTTACTTTAGCCACAAATTTTCTCCAACTCCCGGTAGATGCAAGCTCTACTACCCTCCACTGCCATCCGTATTCACCCCTTACTGGCCACACGGCTTTTATGATTAATTTCTCAATCAAAGGATCTATCCCGAACATATTATGCAACCACCCTAACACTTCGTTCAAAACCAACTGGTCTGGTGTATTTAGGGTAGTATCAACGAATGCATATACGGTCAAATCTACCCCGCTATCACAGAGTTGTATTGGAGCGTCACCATAATACACCCGAACGGGCACACCACCTGACATCCTGAAATAGCATCCCAATTGCTATTAATACGTCACTATCCAGTAAGGTGTCGTATACTCTATGCTTACGTTATTTCTCTAACTTATTCAAACTATATTTCATTACTTAAATATACGTTCCATTCGATTTTAACTAATAATAAACGTATAATACCTCCATTCCATTTTAACTAATAATAAACGTATAATACATGTACTAACAACCAACAATGATTAATACAAATAATTTATCGTCATCCAAAGGGATTAAAAATTTATACCTTCGCTGTTGTTGCTCTTTCCTGCACTATTGCAGACGCCTCCTACTCAACCACGTAGTAATTCCCTCTGGCTAAATGACACAACTCTGCATTGTAAAAGTTCACTAATTAAATATAATTTCTTTTCGATTCGTACTAACGCTCAACATTGATTTCTCCCCGAAGATAACTATCTCACCAGTACGAAATTTCTAATCACCTCAGCAAACATATACTAACTTCGAATTATTTGCAATATACAACTACATAACTATATATACTAACATTAACACAATGACTAATGGTTAACAGATTCAACAGATTATATATACACTAACAACAATGACTACCGATTCACAAATAAAAACAACGAAATAACAAACCTCATATGTACAAATTTCTAATCACCTCAGCAAACATATACTAACTTCGAATTATTTGCAATATACAACTACATAACTATATATATACTAACATTAACACAATGACTAATGGTTAACATATTCAACAGATTATATATACACTAACAACAATGACTACCGATTCACAAATAAAAACAACGAAATAACAAACCTCATATGTACAAATTAAAATTTCACAACTTAACTTATACCTTAATCACTGCAAACATATACTAACGGTTGCAAATTTATACCTTAATCACTGCAGCTTGCCTTCTCTTCTCCTGCTGCTATCTTCACGACGACGTGGTGCACCGGTAGCCACCGGTAGTCACGGCAATGGCAACGGCAGGCTGGCGCGACGGCGACCTCAGCTGGCGGCGGCGAAACTAGCGCGAGGCGAGGAGAAGAGGTGAGGCAGCGAAGTGGTCCTGGCGCAGCGAACCAGGCCTTATAAAGCAGCCTGTCGGCACGCCGCTGGCCGACTGGGCGGCCTATCGCACGGTCCTGGGCCCTGTCGCCATGCCGTTGGCCGACTGGGCTGCCTGTCGCCAGGCCGTTGGCCGACTGGGTGGCCTGTCGCCACGCGGAGCGACGACAGGAGCGGCGCTGGGCCCTGTCGCCACGCCGTTGGCCGACTGGGCGGCCTGTCGCCACGCGGAGCGTCGACAGGTGCGGCGCTGGGCCCTGTCGTCACGCGGTTGGTCGACTGGGCCGCATTTCGTCTCTCCGTGGGTCGACAGGCCGCTAGTTTTGCGATTTTCTCCACAAGCCTGCTAGATTTGCGATTTTCCATTTAAACCATACTATTTGTAAAAAAAATTCCGAGGTAGCAGAGCTTGGGCCCCACGATTGCTCGGGCTCGGGCGGTGTCTGCGAGCTCCGCGTCAATGCGGGTTACCGGCTTTGGCGACATGACAATGCTCACTAGCGGCGACGAATCTTCGGGCTATGTGCTCGACAAAAGGAACCCATTGGCTGTCCAGACGCTCTCCAATGATGACAGTGGTCGAGGTGCTTCGAGGCAACCATCGGGACGGCGGAGAACGAGGACTGGAGACAAAAGAGAGAAGAATGTGAGGGCAAAATGGTAATTACACATCGTGACTGGTCCTGCCACGTAGGTGAAAGTGACATAAATTTAAAAATCCTTTCCTTCCGTGACAAATTCGTAAGTACAAATTTTAAAAAGGTATTTAGATAATTATCAAACGTAAAAGTAATAGATAAAAATCCCCGGGTACGGAGCTGCTTCCTTCCAGCATTAGCGGAAGAAAGATTACCAACTTTTAGCATCAGTTCATCACGAGTTCAGCGCATTTTCCGCGAAAAAGAAATCTCCCGAAACTAATCCCCATTCCCCTCCCGAATTCTCAATAGTCAATTTTCATCACACTAATCCCCGCTCGCTCTCGGGTTCTTCCTCTCCACATGGGTTGCTCTCACGTCACTATGCGAGCTCTCCTCTCCCGCATCCACGCGCCCGGATCGATCTCCACCACTTCCTTCCTCCATCCCTCCTCCACCGCCGCATCCGCCTCCAAGACCCTAGCCCCGACCCCGACCCCCGCCGTCCTCACCTTCCGCCTCGCCCGCCGCTTCACCGCCATGGCCGCCGCTGCAGCCGAGGAGTTCGTGAAGGGCCACGTCACCCCCAACGGCGTCGCCGTCATCACCCTCGACCGTCCCAAGGCCCTCAACGCCATGAACCTCGGTAAGGGTCCCCCCCCCCCCTTCTCTCTCTCTCTCTCTCTCTTCCTTCTATTCGGTTACTGGGAGTACGGCGACCTGGCGGCAGAGGTCTCCACGATTTGTGGCGTACCCACTAGTTTGGAGGGTTGCGAAGAATGAATTAAAATTAGTGTTGCTCGTGCGGTGAACATATCTGCAAGCGTTTGTGGTCAACTGGATGCTGTACGGCTTTTTAGTCCGGTTTGTGAGCTCAAAGTGGGGAGTGGAAAGCAATCAAAATGATTTGCTGCTCAATGGCAGGCAGCTAAGTGAAGTTTGGTACAGTGGGTACTCTAGTCAGAATGTATGCTAAATATTTCATCCAGTTGATTATTTTAGTTTGAGGTTTCGAAGATTGACACTCAGTTACAGATTTCATGTCGTTAGTAGCATAGAGCCCTAAACCCACATTTGGAGCTGGGAATTTGCAAGTTTACTGCACTTATATGAGTTCCATGCACAATTTCAGCACTGTCACTTATAGATACATCATAAATTTATGGTATTGATAGTTATGTCCTCTTCACTTGGAAGAAAAGTAGATTACATAATTTTACATTTTTAACAAGCACCGCGTCTTTTTTACTCTAACAATTCCCTTCTTGGTTTTGTATATAAGTGACACTAACCTTCTGAAGAAATGATGCACACAAACTGTGTATTGAGTACATCGCTAGCTTTCTGAGGTTCACTCACATATTTAAGGTCTCATATGATTGCAGAAATGGACCTTCGATACAAGGCATTTCTTGATGAATGGGAAACAAATCCAAGTGTCAAGTGTGTTCTTGTGGAAAGCAGTTCACCCCGTGCCTTCTCAGCTGGTGATTATCTCTCTGTTTTTATTCGTTGAAAAAGCTGGGCCTTGTACATTGAACATGCTGTTTTGCGCCTTTTTATTTCCGGAGCATTGGAGATGTTTGCAAATAAGATTCATGACCAATGCAGGGATGGATATTAAGGGTGTTGCAGCAGAAATTCAAAAGGACAAGAGCACACCACTTGTGCAAAAGGTTTTTACCTTTGTCATGTGTGTTTTTGATCTGATTTTACTTTTAAAGATCATATTTCTTTTCTATTTGTTGTTCAATAGTTTATGTGGCAGTATAACGGTGTTGTTAACAATCGTTGCTTTGCTCAGCTAGTGATACTGTTTAGTGTAAACTGCAGGTGGGGATGTGAAGAGACTTGCTAATGATTGCACAATGCCAGAGATAATAGAGGTCTAGTAATAGCATGATTAATGCTTTCCTGGAGATAGTTTCTATCGCATAATGAAAAACCTTTTGGTGATTGTGGCTATTTTTCTCTGATTTTCTAAAAATTATAAGGCCCTCTTTGTATCTGAAAAAGTGTATATAAGATATCAGAATTGATATTGCAATCGCAATTTGAGAGGAGAGCTGAATAGGTCTTTTCTATATGAAGTTCATAACCAACTGAAAGTAATGCAGTATTTAATATTGTAGTTGATACATCTAAACAATAATTGAGATTTAATACATAATTAAATCTAACCGTTGATTCTGCAATATCCAAAAATACAAGTTTATCCTCCTGCTCCTACTGAGACATGAGAATCTAAAAACCCTGGCATTGTTATGACATATTATTGATGGGTTTCGATTATGTTGTCAAAACATATTATTGGTGCGTTTATATTACACATAAAAGGAAAGAAGGAACTGATCTATAGGTTTACTAAACTGACATTTATTATTTCTTCTTCTCAAGTTGTGCAATGCACATACAGTTGAAAGGCTTCAGTTGTTTAATCACTCGTAGTCTGTTGTATCTTTTTTTTTTCTAACACCATCTGCTCCGCTGCCAAATCACTTTGAAGCTAGCACTATCATTTGCCAACACAATTACAATCAATTTTATCTGCTGCAAATTGCAAGCTGCATTTGGTTTGCTTCCTGATGCATGCACTTGTTTGAAAATTAATGGTTATGATTTGTGACCAATAACTTGCTTTGGATTAACCATGCCTAAATCACATAATACATCTATCATGTACGTATACATGCACTTGTGCAAAACATATTTCGACTCATTTGAAAAAAGTTTTGGATTGTTGTTTTTGTAAATGGACATGACAATTGTTTACTTAATGTTCCCCCACACTATGCAGAATAACTTGATTCATAACCAGCTGATGTGTACATAAATAATCTCAAATAGGACTCTGGTGATATTTAATTATTGATGCCAACTTTAGGTACTTAGTAGTCAGTCGTAGTGGGTTTTCTGAACCTAATTCCATGCTAGTTTCTTCTTCTTTTAATTAAAGTACCATGGGAACTGAAATTCGATATGCTTAGCTGGTTTGCAGATGACTTGAGGTTAGGCTGCTGAGCACTGAGACACCATTTGCATCTTATTATTGAACAAATGGTGTTTACAGGGCTATAGGCATGATTAGTCCTAGTAGCGCACAATTTTTACTCCTTGGCTGCTCCCCCCCTCCCCCTCCCCCTCCTCTGCTGCATGGGAAAACGAATGTAGTTGACAGTTATGTCCTCTGTCCAAAATATTCTTAAAATTTACATCACTGAAAAGGTACTTTATTTGTTTTCAGGTCTTCACAGCAGAGTACTCTTTGATTTGTAAGATTCATGAGTATGCAAAACCTTATATATGCCTGATGGATGGTGTGACAATGGGATTTGGAATTGGATTGTCAGGGCATGGCCGCTACCGCATTATTACTGAGGCAAGTTTGAATTTCTGTAACTCTGATTTAGATTTTATGTTCATCATTTGTATTCTCAGTATTTGCATTGTAAAGCTCATCATGCTCGCACAATGCACTATTGTTACAGAGGACGCTCCTTGCTATGCCAGAAAACGGGATTGGATTGTTCCCGGACGTTGGCTTTGCTTACATTGGTGCCAAAGCTCCAGGAGGTGGTGCTGTTGGTATGATTCTTGACTATCTTGTTTCAGTAACCCCGTAGAACCATGTCGTCCGCTACTAATTTTGTTACTAATCTATCATCATAACTCATTTCTAGCTTAACAACATAGGAATTTTTCTGTAGTTCTGAGCTAGTGAGCTCTGGATATTGCATATTATTCAGTTCTTGTTCAATTCTGCAAAGTTGACAAGATATGTAACCTGTTTCTTGTAAACGATGTCTTTATTTGCTCTCCTAAATTATGAGGCAAGCTAGCTGCTCCAAATGTGTTAAAGCCTTTTTCATTTCCTTCTATTCGCTGCTGACTTCTGCTTCTTTCAGGATCTTACCTTGGGATGACAGGGAAAAGGATATCATCACCTGCTGATGCCCTTTTCATTGGTCTTGGAACTCATTATGTACCTTCAGCGAACCTGGGACCTCTCAGGGAATCCCTCTTGAGTGCTAACTTGTATGTTCCGAACTGTTATTTGGTAAAAACTTACTAAATGCTAGCAAAATTATTATGTTTTTTAATTACTACTAGTTGAATGCCCCTGCTTTGCTACCGATTAAAGAATATATATTATAATATAATCTAAAATAAATAAAAACACATTTTCCATGATATGTGTTACCCATCCTTTTTCTATAGATAACATCCACCTTAATTTGATTTTATATGTGGCTATCCATTTAGATTCAAGGGGCAATTTGTAAAATTTACAACGGGAGTAGGTGGGATGGCAGATTTACTGCCTCCACCATTTCATTCTTTTAAAGGAGTATAGATTCCATAATATTTCCTTAATAGAATAATAGTGACACATTCGACACTCAGTGACAATTCTGTTTGATAGTGTCTTGACATCTGATATCGTGTTTTTGATTTTTTGCAGCACAGATGATCCTCACAGAGATGTTGAGTCATTGCTGACAAAGTTCAAGAACGAGCCAGAGTCAGGGCCCCAGCTAGATAAGTTTTTGCCATATATCATTTCTTCCTTTGGTCCTGACAAATCAGTTGCTGAATCTGTGGAAGAGCTTAAGAAGTGTAGTCAAAGTGATGATGCTGCAGGTACTCTGCTTTTAAGCTAAGGCGTCTAGAGAATGTTGTTATATTTATGCACAAGTGCCAACAGTGTTTCTATATTGAGAGCGTTTTATAAATTCAGTTTAGTACTGACTAGTTGCACGTGTATGCTTTCCTTTCCATTGTTGTCTGCAGTGGCAGAATGGGCCAACGAGGCCTTGGCAGGACTCAAAAAAGGGGCTCCATTTTCTCTTTGTTTAACTCAAAAACATTTTTCTCAAGTTGCATCAGCATATAGGAATAATGAACACTATCTATCGAAGGTATGACTCTGGTATCCTGTACAATTGAATACTTTTATTTGGTTAACTATTTTATCTTCAGGCTTCTTTTTTCTTCTCTCTTTTTTCGTGAACCTTTTCTTTTGCAAGGACATTGCTAATTCTGACATTTGGTTTCTTCAGTTGGCTGGTGTTATGAAAGTCGAATATCGAATTGCCTTGAAGTCATCGGTTCGAAATGATTTTGTTGAAGGTGTACGTGCTGTCTTAGTTGACAAGGACCAGGCAAGTTATCCATGTGACTTAGTATCTCTTTACTCTCCGATTACTTAAATTGTTTGGCTGACAATTTATAATCACCATAGCGTATAGTAAATGTTTTAGGATCACATTTCCATAATTCAAAGGACCTCCATCTTCTGAACCAACCTTTCTGTGAGGAAGAAAATGATCATTTGCCTCTCCGTAGTGATAATTAGACACCTGTGTCTGTGGTCCCCAGGGCCACATGTCATGCACATGGGTTGCAAATTACAAACTATGAATGTCACACTAAAGAGTTGTTTTTGTGGCATATCATCCGCCAGCTTATTCAACTTGTAATTAAGCTTCTTAATATTGAAGCCAATTGTTTATTTGCCACTCCTTAATATTGAAGCCTTGAGCTACTTTTCACGGAACTACCCACTAATAGATCGAAACTTTTGTCAATGAAATTCTGAAGAACACCTCGTACTACAGAGTTTGAACATTTCCCTGAGTTGTTAATAAGAAGTAAACCAGTAGAGGTAGACCCTAGAATTCAACCATGTCTTGCACACTGTGCGACTTCTGGAAAAGAGGGATATAGACATGCCATGGTGCAAAATTTACTCTCCTTTGCCTTGCTAGATGACATAGGCACATAGCTGTTCTTTTTCCATATACCTAGTAATACTATAAAAAGGCGCATAGCTACATGTGTGGTGTGTTTTGTTTAATTAATGGTGTTATTATGTCTCTGGAGTTACGATCAGTAGAACTAGATGAAACCTCGTGCATTATGCGGAGTTCTGTATTATATTAGTAAAAATAACATGTAAGATAGCTACACTTTGTATAATTTGTATCTATGATTGACTATTGAAAAAGAAAGCTATAAACAATCAAGATGATGTGGTTTATAACAATTTAAATCATATATGGATTGATCATTCAAAAGCGTGATGTGGTTCAATGAGAGAAGAAAAAGAAAGAAGATAATATAGATTAATTATTAAAGGCAAAACTAAGGTGGTATAACTTTATAAGAGAAAAAAATAAGAAAGATAATTTGGACCATAGATTAATTATCTAAGAGCTAAAAACAATTGAGATAATTGAGATGATGTGGTTTAATAAGATAAAAGAAAAATAACATTTACTCCATTTAGTGGGGATGAACTCTATATATCTATAGGATGCCCTTGAACGTATAGCTAAATTTCCTTTTCAATTTGTAGAATCCAAAGTGGAAGCCAGCAACTCTGGAAGATGTGGACAAGGGTGAGGTGGAATCAGTTTTTGAGCCATTAGCTGCTGAGGCTGAGTTAAATGTATGATTTTCACAGCAAACATGTAATATTATTGGTACCGGAATACCCTCTTCAATTTCCCTGTGATGTTGCAATAAGAAATAACAAGGATAAACACGATGATTATCGAGCCAATAAATAATGTCATGATGATTACAGTATCTGCGACTTACCGAAGTACTAGCAATGTATTGTCATTTGTGTCAGGAATAAGGCTGTGTTTGGGTCACCTCACCACGCACGCAAAACAGAGCACTCACCACGCACGCAAAACAGAGCACGCAGAGCACTCACCACGGACGCAAAACAGAGCACGCAAAAAAGAGCGCGACATTTTTTTTATGATTAATTAAATATTTGTTAATTTTTTTAAAAAAATGGATTAATATGATTTTTTAAAATAACTTTTGTATAGAAGTTTTTTGCAATAGTTTGAAAAACGTGCGCGCGAAACACGAGAAAAAGGAGTTAGGAACTCACTCTATCAAACACATCCTAAGTCTATTTTGCCTTCTTGTTTTGGTCGAATCGTATCCTTTAACTATAAAATCAAAAATAATGTATCTTCTAACTTTAAAAATTGATGTAAATTGACTTTTATTCGATGGTTCAGAAAAAAAATTATGCTGACCTCCACGCAATAGTAGTATTTAATGTCGAGCATCATCTTGTGTCGATGGTGGGAGAAGTGCAACTGGTGGTGGCGGCGACGAGCAGTAGAGAGGAAAGGAAAACCGCTCTAGAGGGATAGAGATGTGGAAATCTTCTCTTCTCCCTCTCACGTGCGTGATAGGGCGGTCAGCACGAAACTTCAAATGCAGTTGGGGGCACCGTATTCTAGCTTTTCCCTACTTCTAATATCTATTGTATATATACTAAACATAATTGCATTTATGTAAATAGGAGGTAAGAGTTGTATAACAAATCTAGGGCCATACATTGCATGTGCAGGGTGTGCGACTCTTTAGGGCCCAAAAAAATTAGGGACCCCCAAACCTTAATTACATAGAGCACTAAAGCCCAGAAGTTCAGGACCAAGAAGGGTACAGTAGGCCTAATACATAAAGCTAAATCGAGTAGAACTATATGTAATCACGCTATACAAGTCAGCGTGATTGGCCTTATGTCCGTCTTCAGCCGCTTTACGATAATAGGATCATAGGAATTTGCTTAATAAATTTTAAAGTCCAATTATGTATTTCACATCAGGACCTGATTTCTAGCTACAGCCCTGAACAAATCCAATCCAATTGGCCCGCACGAAATTTGCTTTGTGCGGAGAAATCCCCTAGTTGCAATCATCACAACTCGGAATGAAGACCATCCTATATATCACCACACAGGTGTAACATTTATATTGTGTTCTGACTAGTGGCAGCCTTATCTATTTATTCGGTGTAATTACAAATAATAGTTTGTCCTATGCATCCAACTAAATAAGAATAAACAGCACCAACAACAAGATGTCTATCATAATTAAACACACATACACTTAATATGATGACAAATGAGTATACTAGTTCTTTATGCATTCCTTTGTCAGTAAAAGAAAAGGTTCTTGAGTTGAAGATTTTATTGATTCTGCATCTCTGTGCATGGTACATGGCCACCCTGCTATACAGAGGAAATTAAATTAGATGCAGCAACAACTGGTTGCTTAAACATTTACCCACCCTGCTATACAGAGGAAATTAAATTAGATGCAGCAACAACAGGTAGCTTAAACATTTAAAGACCATACTTGAAAGAACCATGTTCAATGGTTATAAATAACATTGGAAAAAAAAAGATAACATGTAGATCATCATTGAGTCTTCAATTTCATACTTGGAAAATCACATCTACTAGTGGTGTCTGTGAAAGAATAGAAAAGGCTACCTCTGTTTCCGGTTATTCCTAGAACTTTGAGACTTGGGGTACCAAATGTATACATACTTTGGTTAGACAAGATAGTTACGAGCACAACATTAGCACCCACAAAGTTGGATCAACTAACAGGACCATCAATCATGTATAAGTATGTTCCTTATTCCTTTTCTAGTTCCACGGCATCAACACCTGAAGCCTGTGCAGAGACTCATATGAGATGGTAACATGGAAACTATTATCTTAGCTTAAACTCTTCACAGCTCTTATAATTTGATGATTTCTTAATGTATGATACGATACTTCTGCCAGATTTGCATGCTAATAAACTGGTGGGTTAATAAATAGTGATCAAGAAGAAACAGAGGAACATATTACATATAAGTAGTGCACATTCTAGTTAAATGTAATTATTCCCATGGAGAAGTTTTCATTTTGAATTTAACCTTTCAAACTTGATGGAGTCTTTGCTTGACAGAAATCATTTGACCAATAGGTGATCAAGTTGGTCTGATCAATTCAGCATCCTCTGTCCATACATTGATACATATAGTCATCCTGCAATACAACATCAATACAAAGCTATCGATCTGTAAATATTTGTATATTACTTTCATTAAGCTCAATATGCATAGATTTGATGTGTACTTCTCACATAACTCTATTTCTAGAAGCTTGGGGGCTCCCATATTAACTAGAAAAGTCACAAATTCCCACGCTAATTGAAAAAAATAAAAATATCAAGTGCTCGTCTATGACATACTAGCGTTGTGCCAAACAGAACGTGAACTTGGCTAAGTCAAATAAGTGAGTGTTTGTTACCAGTTCCAAGTAGTCTTCGTCTTGGACGATTGAAATGGTTCCTTTTAGCTTGCGGCACTGCCTTTTGAGCTCTTCGCTTTTGCTTTCATAAACATGTAGTACTTCTAGTGAACTCGAAAAACCGCCCTTGGGCAACGAACGGATGTTTGGACAGGATGCGATCTCTAATCTCTTGAGACTGGTGAGTCTATGTAACCCAGCAAGGAGAGACTGCAGCTTCGAGCATTGCACAAATATAAGGACCTCGAGGGAGGAGAGCAGCTGAAGGGCCATGTTTTGCTCCTTGGTGAAGCGCTCTACCTTGTGGTTCATGTTTAAGCTTTGCTTGGTGAGTGAGGAAGAGAGAAGGCTGCAAGTAGGCTCAACAAGTACCCCTGCGATGTCATCCGTGTAGAGCTGCTGTAGCCCCGATGGCTTGGACCTGACAAAGAATTCGGGAGTTTTATGGACAGCCAGCACTCTAAGGTGGCCTTGGGCGAGGAGGGAACACATGCTCTTGCCTCTTAAATCCCCAAAGTCCCATATGGACAATCTAGTGAGAGAGCTGAGGTTTTGTGCCAGAGTCTCCATGCCTCTCACACAATCAATAATAGCCAAATCTTGAAGGGAGGATGGAAATGGGAAACAAGACGAGGAGGGTGAGTAGGAGAGAAAATTGGAACAATGCTTTATACACAATGATTGGAGGGAGCGTAGGCACTGTAATCCTCCTCCTATGCCTCTTACTCTATTTGAGCAATTTTATCATTCTTGAGAAGGTACCACCAGGTACCAAGTACTGTGAGGTATCACTCAAATCCAAACGTCCGTTGATAAGGGGTAAGATTGGTAAAAGTGCTCCTCTTACTAGACTGCGTGTCGTGTCGTCTACAACTGAATTGAACTGCAGGATCAGCTCTGAGCAGCCTCTGATGTCCAAGTTCTGTAGTTGGTGAGGCAAGAGCAGCAGTCCTGTAACCACTGCTGCTATTCCATCGTCTCCTCTTGGTTGTTGCTGATCCTTCCCAATCCGTGGATCCTCACACTTATTATAAGAACTAGACGTCAACCCGTGCGTTACACGGGGTCTTAACATTATTATTATAATGCTTGTGCTTTGGATGTTTATTAGTTTGAGGAATGTAAAAATATAGTAAAATTTGAGCCAAATATTGAATACATTGGTTACATTCAAATAATAGTTGATTACTCCTTTTTAAAAATGATTTTGGTTAGTTAGTTTTTTAACTATTAAATGTCATAAAAAAGGAAGTAGTAGATCAAAATAACAGTCAACTTCAGTTACTACTCGTTAATTATTAGTTTTAAAATTGACAATTAAATGAAATACTATATGCAGAATCCATCCCTTTTTTACTGACTGAAATTCAGAATCAATCTCTTTCTTACTGAAATTTAGAATCCATCGTTGTTTCGACAGAAATTCAGAATCCATCCTTAATATATATTCTGTTGTTTCCTGTTTATTTTATATTTCGGAATTTTGGAATTAATAATTATCTTATGTATTTGTGTTGTGTTGGAAATTCAATGTAGTATGTTTCATAATTTAATAATTACGAAATTCAGAATTAAATTGTTGATATATTATGAATAGCACAAATTTAATTACATCTTAAATATGTTGTTACTAAATTTGTTGAAAGTACATGTAAATATTGTTTTAAAGTTCAAATGATAAACAAATTCTATTATATTCATAGTTCATGATTTAATAATAGTAAAAATCAAAATTGATAAGTACCAAAGTATATATATTTGATTTCGAATGTCAATTATAGCTTCTTACATAGTTTAATAATTTCAAAATTCATAATTAATAAATATGAAGCCATATTCGGTTTAGAGTCTCATTTATTAGTTTCAATAATTTAACAATTCTAGAATTTAGTAGACCTCGGTTTGATGTCTGCTTTTAGATTAAGGTGAAAAAAAATTATAGAGTCTATAGAATTGTGTTTTATTTGACATAAATTTTATGGCTGTCCCTAAGAACTTATTTCAGTACGGTGCAAAAGAATTTTCTGATTAGTGGATGAACATCTAATAAACACCTGAAATCTATTGAGTCAGATTAGGTGCAAAAGAACTTGATTAGTGGATGAACATCCAAACACCGATGTTTTTTGTGTCAGATGATATAGCATAAGCTGTACTTCTGCTTGGTGCCATTTTAGATGAGGAATAACCGCATTATATCAGGTTGTTTTAGGTGATGCCTAGATTGAGAAAAAGGAATAGCACCTGAATTGTAGGATCTTCAAGTCGCACATGTCCGCCGATCGGGATGAATTTCGCTGCAGCCGCTCCTGTCTCCGACGAAGTCCCACGCCACGTGTATCGGCCGTACGTGAAGTCTCCAGATGACCAGATCATCATATGCATGGTTGATGACCTCGATCCAGATCGTATCAGCCAACGTGAATCCCTTTCTAGTACTCCAATGCCAATATGGCCAATCGATCAACAGCATTTGGTTTCTACCAGCTACGATTACGGTGGAAATTAATTAAGACGCCATTTATCAGGTACGTGTTATTACTATAATTTTATCGTGAAAGAAGCGTATAGGGTCGGTAGCGTGACAGGAGATTGGACCGAAAATATAGCGAGTGGATGAGATAATACATGACACACAACAGATTTGGGCTTTAGAATTGGCCCACAATAATTAATATTAAACAAATATTGGATTTAAGATATACGGTTGTGATAATACGATCCTTCTAATTAACGGTCCGATCTTTCTGATTAACGTGAGAGCTCGTAGAAAATGCCCAATTAGTATAGGTATAGATGTGATGGTGAAGATGCTAGCATTGCCATCATCTCTTGCCCTGCTACACCAAGCCCTGTTATCTTTTGACAATTTTCTATTCTCAAGTTCATGAGCTTGGGGAAATAAGACAGCAGTTGTGTCATTTCCTTCCCACTAGCACTGCACTCATAGATCTCGAGTTGCTCAACTGGAAAATGATATGTGACAGTGCCTTCACCATCAGTCGGCAGCAAGGCAATACCTGAATCAGTTATGGAGAGCCTCCTCAAAGCTGATAGCAACTTAAAGGTGTTCGAGAGGCAAAGGAGGGCATTTCTTCATCTTCAACTCTCTTAGTTCTGTAAGATTACTAAAAGCCAATAACTTCCAGAATGTACTATCTAGAGGGCCATCCTTTCCCTCAATTTGTAAGCCTTGTTCAGATTGGTTGTTTCTCTGGTAATCCAAGAGATGAAAATGCGATCCCACTTCTTTAATCAGAACATGCCATGGAGAGCTTGTCCAAGGAAGGGGAGGCAATGATAATAGCTTTGGGCATTTTGCAATCTCAAGCTTCTGTAGTGTAGAGAATTGAGACAAGTTCATCTCTTGTCCTGACCAAGGACAAGTGAAATGTGAAAATGGCAACTCTATGAGTTCTGGGCACTCTCTTACAATGAACTCCTCCAGCAGGGAGAGCACACGACAAGCATCATTTCCGGCACATTTTGCTAGTCTTGGTATAGCAACAAGCTCTAACCTTTTTAAATACTGGAAGCTGTGGCCACTTGGACAAGCCAAGGATTATTCACCATGCTTGTTAACTAACCACAACCCCCCTAGAGGTGGAAATTTGTCCTAACATACACCGTTTATACAAAGTGATTGCAAGCCTTTGATGGACAAGTTAGGACCCAACCATGATGGGCAAGTGGCACCCCCATGCCCTCGAATATGTAGGTCTCGAAGATTGTTATGTGGTCTAAGATTTTCAAGATATGTTCTTCTTGTGAAGAATCCTTTGTAGAATGGTTAACATTCCAATCTAATATTAACTTGTGTAAGTGACTTTTGTTTTAAAGTTGCCTCCTCTGCCGCCTTTGCATTTTCAAGATCATAAATTCCCAACGATCCTTTTAGCTCATCCAACTGCCCTATTTGGCTTAGTGCAAATGCCTTAACTTGTCTTTTGACCTCAAATCTCCTTAATTCTTGTAAACACTTTTTGAACAAATCGCACCAAACAGTGTGAAGTTCATATTGATAGAGCAGGAAAAAATTACAAGATTACAACCCTGGGAGGTCGTAACCAGAAAAAGTAAAGAAAAAATAACCACCATCCACGCACCGACGACGCCAACGCACAGATTCGGGAGAAGGCTAGCACCGGACCGGCTACCACTAAGCGTGACCGACCGTCACTAGGCCAACAAAGGAACTACAACTGAGATCGCCAAAGCCCAACCCTAACAATCGACACCAAACACCACTCTAGCCACATCTTTGGGATTGAGAGAGAGAGAGTGAGAGAGAAGAATGGAACCACTCTCTCCCCTAGGCCCTTTGATGTGACCAACTTGCATAAGCTAGGGCGCTGACACAAGAGGACATGAATCTAGAGCGGGCTTGCACCAGTTGTCTAGGAGGTTTCGGCAAGGGGGCTGTCTAGACGACGTCTCCAAGGAGAGAAGCGATGAAAGTATCGCCGCCATCATCCATCGAGGTCTCAAAGAGAACCGAGACTAGGTTTTCACCTGGTAGCCCTACTAGAGGAAGTGGGACGTCATAACCAGGGATGAAAACGGTACGGAATCTTTCCGGATTCCGGGCCTGTTTTCGAAAACGGAATCAGCCAGTCGGATTTTTTTCAGAATTTTTCGAAAACGGAAACAAATTCGAAAATATTTTGTCGGAAACGGAATCGAATATGATAATAGCAGTTTTCGTCGGAACTCGGAATCGGTCGGAAACTTTTTGAAAAATTTCTCGGAATTTTCGAAGTTACAAAGGCCCATACAATATAGTCCATACTACCTCCCCAGCCCAACCCAATTCAACATCTACCCTAACCCAATTCAGAATAGAGAGTAGAGAGTGAGAGACAGAGAGTCAGAGAGAGACATGGTCCACAAGACCACAACTCGTCAACTCCACATGGACGATTCCGAGCCGGGCGGAGGAGCGGCGCATCCAGATCTCACGCTGCCACGTCCCCGCCGTCCTCGCGCTCGCGCCTGCCCCGCTGTCCACGGGCTTGCTCCCGCCCCCGCCGTCCTCGCCCCCCGCGGCCCCGCACCCCCGCCGTCTCGCCGCACCCCCACCGTCCTCGCCCCCAGCAGCCCCGCGCCCCCACCGTCTCGCGCCGTCGCGCCCCCGCCGTCCTAGCCCCCCGCGTCCTCGCGTCCCCGCCGTCTCGCGTCATCCCCGCCGCCTCTCGTCGTCCCCGCCGTCTCTCGCCATTTCGCCACCACCAACACCGACGCCGCCGATGCCTCAAGCTCCACTGGCAACTCTTCCTCACCGCCACCGACGCCAACGACGCCTCGCATCGCAGCAGCCAGCAGGTTATTCCTCCATCACCACCTCTGTCACTCTGTGTAGTCTCTGTATATAATTGAGTGAATGTTGAATGATTGATTTATGTGTAGTCTCTGTATATATTTATGCCTTCTTGCTTATGGATTATATTATGTTCTGTTAATTTTGTACAAGAGAACTATATTATTAATATGTTCTATTGCCAAGCACTCCAATAATAGAAGTACGGCTTTGTTTGCGTGGAATAATAGAAATACAGCTGAAAAATGATATATGCTAGATGCTACTATGTCTAGCTAAAGACAGACCGTAGTCTTGAGCCTAAACCTAGAAAATAGAAATGCCTTTTCACTTTCCAATTTTCAAAGGTCTGCATTTGAGAGACACTCTTTGTGCAACAAGCATGGTCCTCACGTATCTTGTCCTGCAAGCATGGTCCTTTTCATTTTCCGTTGATTTGTTTTCTTTTATGTTGTAGATTTGTGATGGATTCATCAAATGCAAGTAGCAGTAGTGCAAGTATATGCAATGTGGGTATTGTAGCTTTGCGAGCATCGCAACCAACTCTTGCAAATGAAGGAGATCCTGCTGCAAATGTTGCTGCAGTAGCAAGAGTTCAAATTGATTTGACACAAGAAGCTACTGAGGATGCAAATGTCCCTCCTATAAAGAAAGCAAAGAAGTGCAGTTTTGAGGTTTGAAGCCATTTTGATAAGTATGAGAAAAAGGTAGTAGGAGATGATGGAACAGAGATCGTAGAACTTTGGGCAAAGTGTAAAAAGTGCAGCTATACATCTTGTCATGAGAGCAGCAGGGGCACAACAATATTTTGGAGTCACTTAGACAAGAAGCACCAAATAAAAAGTGGCCAGCAGCTTCTAAATCTCAAAAAGAGTGAAAGCGGCACTTTTGTTGAGACTTGCAGGTATGATGAGGCTGTTAGCTTGAAGAAATTTTACTTGGCAATCTTTATGCATGAATATCCCTTTAATATTGTTGAGCATGAGTACTTTGTGGATTTTATTAAGTCCTTGCGCCCTACTTTTCCAATCAAAAGTCGCATAACTGTTAGGAAAGACATACTGAATATGTTTTTGGAGGAGAAGAAGAAAATGTATGAGTACTTCAAAACTCTTTCATGTCGCTTTTGTACAACCATGGACATGTGGACCTCAAATCAAAATAAATGTTATATGTGCATCACTGTGCATTGGATAGATAATAATTGGTGCATGCAAAAGAGAATTATCAAGTTTATGCATGTAGACGGCCATCACTCAGGGAACAACTTGTGCAAAGTGTTCTATGATAGTGTACTGGACTGGAACCTTGATAGGAAATTGCTTGCACTTACTTTGGACAATGCATCAGCCAATGATGTATGTGCTAGGGGGTTAGTACAAAAGCTCAACAAGATACAACCCTTGATCTGTGATGGGGCCTTTTTTCATGTTAGATGTTTGAATCATATTTTTAATCTTGTTGCTCAAGATGGTTTAAAGCAAATTTCATCTAGTATTTCAAATATTAGAAACACAGTTTGGATTGTAAAGAACTCCCCGCTGCAGTGGGAAGAATTCATGAAGTGTGCCTCTGAATGTGATGGGTTAGACATTACTTGTGGTCTCTCTTTGGATGTTCCAACAAGGTGGAATTCCACATATCTCATGTTAAAGCAAGCTATTCACTATAGACTTGCTTTTAATAGGCTATTTGTTCGTCATAGAAGCAAATATTTGAAATGTGCCCCAACAGATGATGATTGGACTATGGCAAAGTCATTGTGTACATGCTTGAAGAGATTTTATGATGCTACTTTGATCTTCTTTGGCAGTAGTTATCCAACTGCAAATTTGTTTTCTACAAAATTTTGTCAAATTAAGATGGCAGTAGAAGATTGGTGCCATAGTTCTAATACAGTTATTGCAACTATGGGCAAGTCAATGAAACCTAAGTATGATAAATATTGGGAGAAGTCCAATATGGCTCTTTCTGTAGCTTGCTTTCTTGATCCTAGGTTCAAGAGAACACTTCTTAAGTATTATGCAGATAAGGTTTATGGTGAGAGTGCCCCAAAACACATGACAGACTTCATGGCTATTATCAATAAGCTATTTGATACTTATGCGTCTAGTCAACCAACTTCGACGATTCCAACAACTACAGATGTGCAGAATAATCCTTTAGTGACTAAAGAGTATGATGGGGAGAGTGATGATGAACTTGATGCAGATGTTCTACAATACTTGCGTGCTAGTACTGTCCCTGGAATAGGTACTAAAAGTAAGTTGGAAGTTTACATGGATCAACCACTGTTGGAATGGGACATAAAAGACAAAAGCCCATTTAATATTTTGCATTGGTGGTCACTCAAGCAACATGAGCTTCCTATTCTTACTCGACTTGCTCGTGATGTACTAGCTATTCAAGTATCAACTGTAGCTTCAGAATCTGCATACAGTGCCGGCGGTCGTGTTATTGATCCGTTTTTTAGCCGTCTAGACCCTGAAATTGTGCAAGCTCTGATTTGCACTAAAGATTGGACTGCAGCATCAAGAAAAGGTAATATTCAGCTGTGTGTACATCTTTTTTATTGCTTTTACTAGTTCATATTTAAATTCTTGAGTTAATCTATGATTAGGAACATTTAGGTGGAAATGTAGTTGGGTCTATCCTAACTGAGATGGACATGGAGAACCTGGAGCGAAATTTTTGTGCCTTGTTGTTCCTGGTTTGTGCTTGTATTACTAACATATGTTTATAGTGGGTGACTTTATACTTCCACTAATGCTCGATAATTTTTTTGTTGAAGGCCAATGAAACAGATCATGAGGCAGTGGAAATGGTATGTTTTGATGAGGACGACATAGCGCCAATGGATGTTTGAAGAAAATGTTGGTCAATTTAATTTTCAAGTTACATCTAATTCCAAGTTTCCATCTGAAATCTGTATACCCTTGCAACATAAGTGGATGAGCTATTTTTGTAATGAACCCCTGCTAAAACTACCTCTAAGTGATTGTGTTTTGTAATGATGGTTTTTTGGATTCCATGGTCTATTTAAACATCTGATCTCAGCATTTAGCAATGTAAATAAAACTCCATGCAATCGTTGTTGTTGCTGCTTTTGATTGAAATATCATGGGTTCTTTTTTGTAAGCACCGAATAACATGATGTTTGTCTGTTACTTTTTTTCCCAAAATATTTGTTATGCAAATCTAAAGTTACAGAAGAACATCTACTCCATAGATTGTGTTTATGATGTACTGTTGAGACTTGAGACTTAACAATTGGATTTGATATGATTGTATTTTGTGATGTATTGTTGATTGTTGAGACTTGAGAATTAGACTTGAAAAAGTTTGAAGCTCAGTTTGAGGGGTTTTTTTGTATTCCGATAAATTTTCGTTACCGTATCCGCGTCGGTTCATTTTCGTTTCATTTTCGGTTTCGATTATATTCGATTCCGTTTTCGTATCCGGGGTTTCTGATTCCGTTTCCGATTCCAAAAAAAAATATGAAAACAAAAACGATAAAGATGGTTTCCGTCCGTTTCTGTACCGTTTTCATCCCTAGTCACAACAATGACCTCAGGAGGGAAGCGACGCTCGAAAGCGCTGTCATTGCCGGCCCAGCCAAGACCGGGCTAGGTTTTCACCCACCGCCTTCCTAACCACAGCTGCCACACCATTGCTCCACCACCGTCTTTCCTCCGTTGGCGTGTGGACACCACTGCACCGGCGCCCCCTGCCGCGTAGCCTCCGCATGCCACCACACGATCATCCTCGTCGCGCCATGCCAGGCGACGGTCGCGCCTCCTCGTGCCACGCCGGCCGCGCCTTTTCACACCACGCCAGCCTTCGTCGGCTGCAGGTCCAGAGATAACCCGCACCGTCCGTCGCCCTTGGCCTCCTCGTTGCGCCCTCCGTTAACCCGTCGACGTCGGCCTCTCGCCACCGACGTCGTCTCTGCTGCCCACCATCGAGCCGCCAGCCTCCCTGCCGATGTCGTCTATGTTGCATCACCTCCAACCAGATCCAACACGGAGGCACTGGATCCGACCACATTGCGGTTAGATTTGGGCACGGCCACGCTGGATCCGTGGCCCACCACCGCTGGTGTAGCGCCGTCGCCGTCCCCGCCGCCATCAGCCTCCCGTCGCCTGCGGCCTCATCGCTGTCGCCCGCCCGTCCAGCCGCGGCCTCACCCCCGGCTGAACGGCGTGAGTCCGTCCCCGCCACCCCCGCCGCCGTAGAACTCGACCATGCCGTTGCTGTCCCCGCTGCCAACCGCCACCTAACCAGATCCGACCAGAACAGCACGGATCTGGGCGGTCACCATCCGCGAGGTGGACGAAGCCCCACCACCGTCGTCATTGCGGCTGCGTGGCTTTGCCAGCGGCCACTCGGGCAGTGGCGAGGCAGAGGAGGAAGGAGGGGGAGAGGGGGGGCTGAGTCGTCGCCTCCCGAACCGCCCGTGGGGGAGGGCGACATGAGAGCCGTCCTTGTAAACACTTTAGCTTACCCACATTAGCAATGTCAGAGTGGAGTTTACCATGTTGGACAAGAAAATGATGCACTTTTAGAAGGTTATTCATATCTCTTGGTAAACCAAAATGACCCTTGCATTGTCGTACATCAAAGATCCTCAAGTGGTAAAATCTTGATATGATGTTGGGTAGACTTAATTCTGAAAAATGTCCTCCCTTGATCCTTAAGTAGCGTAGATGGACAAGTTTTGAGAAGTTCTGCAACATAGTCATTATAGCATAAGATGGCATAGACAACAAGACTATGCGGAGTGCATGTGCTTTTCTTAACAAATCACCAAAATGGGTGATAAAGCTTCCGTGGGATTGTTCAAATAGCTTCAGTGAGTACAGTTTTTCAACATCTAGTCTCTTACTTAGTGTGCTGAAATCCTTCTAAATGTTTTCAAAAGTCGCTCTATCATTTACGTCCATGTCATCAACCACAATAGATAAGTGTCTTATAGATGGTAGAATTTGTATAGACCTGACATTTGAACTACATATGGTAAGACATTCATACGATGAAACCTTCAACGCTAACTCATGTAGTAGGTCATGCATAATGTAATAAGAAGACCCATCTTCTTTTGCATATTTTTCAAAAAATCCGTAGCTAACCAAATCATTCAATTGGCTCAATCCAATGTCTTCAATTTTTTTTTGATCCTGTGAATGTAGGATGTCTAGTCCTATCCATAAGTGAATTATCTCATCACTATCAAATCTATGGTCTTCAGGGAACAAAGCACAATATGTAAAACATTGTTGCAAATGAAAAGGGAGATAGTCATAGCTAAGCTTTAATACCGGCATAATATCATTCTCACCGGTTTGTAATTCTCATTCTTTGCTTTCTAGGACACTTGTCCAATGTTCCAAACCAAGGTGATTTTTCAATAACCTCCCAACTGATTTTGCTGCCAAAGGGGAACCCTTCAGATTTTTTGATATCATTTTTCCAGTATCAAGTAAATTAGCATGATCCTTTGCTGGTTTCTCATCACCAAACACAGATGCTTGGAATAATTCCCAAAATACTTGAGGATCCAACCCTTTTAGTTGTATTGGACGATCAATTGTTTTAACCATTTCTGCCACTGCTGGAAAACGAGTGGTGACTAGAATTATGTTTCCCTTGGTTTGTCCTTTTTTGAGAGATGCTAATAGATGTTTCCACTCATCCTCATGCATGGCCACAATTCCACATATCATCCAAGACAAGTAAAAATTTGATCCCAAGCTTTGCTCAATCAAATCATGTGGACCACCGTCTTTCTCATCTTTGAGTTGAGGGATCGACTTGGCAATGTCTTCTTTCAATCTATACACATTGAAATTGAGAGTTACACAAACCCAGACGGTAACATCAAAGTAGTTATGTACTTCATTGTATATATATTTTGCTAGAGTTGTCTTCCCTATCCCCCCTGGACCGACAATCGGAATGACGGTCAGGTCCTTGTCACAGTAATCACCTTGAGTAATGTTTTTAATAGTTGTACTTTTCTCATCCATCCTCCCATAAACTTTAGGGTCTGTAAACTCTGAAGTGGTCATAGGCCGACTGATAGCAAAACCGCTTGGAAGAAAAGGTGCATGCCCTGGTTTCCTGGAAAACTCAGCATTGAGACTCATGGCAATGTACTGACCAATGCTGCAATTTGATTCAAACAACTCTAGATTGAGTATGGTAGAGACTTTAGCACACACTGGCTTCAGCTGCTTGACAATGCGCTTCATTCTTTGGGACAGATTCACCCTATCGAACTTCAGCTTTGGTGTTTTCATCGTATCCTCCCTCTGTGATACCCTGCTGCAGGAACAGGTGCAGCGGAGGAACTGGCTTCCTTCCTGCATGAGAACTTTTACGGTACAATATATTGTCAGTATGTACTAGAAGTATATAGAAGGGCATGTTAGGAACTTGGTAGATAATTAGAAATGGATTTTTATAGTAATTTATGGTTTAGATTTAATCCAATTGGGAGGAGTACCCAGTCCTCGATCACATCGTGCACTAGGGAAGAGCGTTGCTAGAGCGATTTGATGACGGCACTTGTGACGGTGGCATGATTTTACGAGCAGCGAGGAGAGGCTGGACCCGGGTGGCTGAGCCTGGCCAAGAGGTTGGCGTTCACGGCGGTCTGGCAGGCTCGCCGTGCGCTCATCCTTCTGGCCGAGCCTCACGGCCCATGGCTAGACACGGCGATGAGCTGATGTATATATGGTCAAGAGCAGCGTCTGTTTACAGCAGGGTGTGTTCTTGATTTCTTCACTATAATCCGGTTGTTTACACAGAAAGACATCTTTGCCTTTTTTTTAATTTATATACTATATACTCATTAAGTAGGAAGAGGGTATCAATCTACACCGTTAGATCGTTTATACTAGAAGTATATACTAGAAGATTGTACCGTAAAAGTTCTCTAGAGTTATCACCACCGTACCGTCATGTTCAGATGCAAAAGAGAGGAATGGAATGTGTTTACCGATGAGATGGTTGTTGTCGCGAGCACTGGAAGCGAGCTTGTGCATGCAGCAGTTGCTGGCAACAACCTCATCGGCGGCGGCGGCGTGGAGAGTGTCTTCTTGTCTTCTTCCGACGGCCGACCATCAGGGTGATCACCGGCCACCGTGCGCGAGGAGAGCACGAACTTGCTTGCGACGCTTATGGCACGAGCTTGAGGGCGAGGCCGTGGAGGAAGCCCTTGGCGTGCTCGTCGGTAGCCTCTCAGGTACCGTCCAGCTCGTCCTGGATGCGGAAGTAACCAAGCTCATCGAGCACGTCCTCGGCATCGTAGGCGAGGCCATGCAACTCCAGGAGGAGCTGCCTCAGCGTGGGGCTGCGGGTCTCCCTACCACAGGCGTTGTCAAGCATGCCCTACGCATAGAGCAGCTCCATCTTGACGACGCCAACGTTGGGGCTGAGCTCCTTGCTGGCCACCCATGCCTCGACGAACCCTTCGGACAATGGGCTCAACGCCTTGCTGACCACCCACCGCGCCGCGTTCACGGCCACCGACTCCATTGCGCGCTCTCCCCGGTGCCGGCGATTGCGCGGAGAGCGCAGAATGTCGCTGCTTCGATCGTACGTCCTCCCCGGCTGTCACCGATCTCCGAGAATGTGCTCAAAGAGACGACAATGCGCAGAGAGATAGTGGTGGCAAAGCACAAGCTTTCGTTTTGATTCCCTTCTGCTTTATTATCATCATCCTTGTAGCCACTTTGCCCCTTTACTCCTCGTACGATCAAAGACAACCGCCCTGCTGGGACTACACGGGATGTAGGCGTCAGAATCTGTTCGCTTCGTTTGAGACGGTCCATGTCTGGGTCGACACTATAGTTGGCCAAAAGGCCCGAGGCCCGACGGCCCGGCCCATGGCACGAGGTTTTGGCCTGGCCCAGGCACGGCACGACCCGACCGTTGGGCCGTGCTTGGGCCTCTGCCTTGGCATGGTGGGCTGGCCCGACACGGCATGGACCACGGTCAGCATGATGAGTAGGCCTGACACGGCACGGCCCAACAGTAGGCACGATCGTGGCCCGATCCAACGGTCGGCCGCACAGGCCGGCCTGCCCAGCCCAAGGCCGCGCACCCGCAGCGAATTACCGACCTTCGATCCCGTCTCTCCCCCACTCAGTCGGTCCTCTCTCAACCCTATCCCTAGCCACAACCCACAGGCCACAGTCGCCACAGCCACCGCCCACCGATCTACCTCCACCGCTCCACTCTATGCCTTGACCGCTCCAATCCTCTTCGTCTCCGATCGACACCTCAGCAAACGAGGGCCACCAGCGGCCTCCTAATGGGGAAATGAGGGCCTCTTGAGTCTTGTCTTCTCGTAGATCCATGAGCTCTTTGTCTTCAACGGCAACTCCGGTGCTCTGGCTGCGCAGGTACAAACCCAAACCTTAACTTTGATCTATCTTTTTTCTCCATTGGAGCCCTAACGTTGAGTGTGCTTGTAGGTCGCAAGCCCGTTGCTGAGCGGCAGCCGCCATTGAGGAACATGAGTGCCCGCGATGGACGATGATCCTACCTCCATCAACTACGAGTTGAGGACGATGGGGATGCGCGGTGATGACGCCGATGACTTGGAGGAGGAACGTGTGGAGGTGTTCGGCAATACTTTCTCCAGTCCAATCGATGTCCATGGCAACGACGACACGCAATCGCAGTCGGAGCCAGTCGACGGTAGTGCTCTTGGAGCCGGTGGCAGTGGGATACCGTCGTCCGGCTTTAGCTCCAGCAACAAGAGGAGCAAATCTTCTCAGGTATGGTCTGACTTTGAGGAACTTTTTGAAGAACACAATGGATCACAGGTTCGAGTCTCTACTAAATGCAATTACTGCCATAAACTTTGAGTGCTCGTTCTTCTGGTGATACTGGACATTTGTTTAGGCATATTAATTCATGCAAACATAGAAGGCTTGGGTCTAATGCCATGTCTCAGTCCATGCTTAGGTTTAATGCAGATGGTTCCGTTACTCCATGGGAATATAGTCCTGATATTGTTACAGTACAATTGTGTAGGTTGATTGCTAGAGAAGATCTTCCAATTTGTTTTGGTCAATCTGCTGCTTTTGTGGACTATATTAAGCTAGCTCATAACCCTAGGTTTGTTCTTGTCTCTAGACAAACTACCATCAGATATCTTTATAAGTACTTTAAAAATCATCGTTCTTTTCTTGTTGAGTGTTTAAAGTTCTTTAGCCCAGTTGCTTTGACATCTGATATATGGTCTGGTAATGCTAAGGAAGATTATTTGAGTATTGTAACTCATTATGTTAATTTTGATTGGCAATTAGAGAAGAGGGTTTTGGCTCTTAGGCTCATTGATGTGTCACACAATGGTATTAATATTGCTAAACGTGTGCTTGCTGTTGTTGAAGAATATGATATAACTGATAAGGTTTTCTCTATTACATTAGACAATGCCTCTGCTAATACTAAAGCAATGGAGACCCTTACTCCTGCTCTATCTGGTTATGTTGGTGATTTATTTTTGCATCAACGCTGTGCATGTCATATCATCAATTTAATTGTTAAGGCTGGACTTGAGAGGTTCAAGCCCATGCTTCATGCTTTTAGAGTTGCTATTTCATTCATTAATGCATCTAATCAGCGCATTGTTGCATACAAAAACTACTGCATTGCTAAGGGTTTTCGTCCTCGTAAGTTTGGTTTGGACATGGATGTTAGATGGAATGTAACTTATCTAATGCTTAAGCATCTCATACAACATAGGGAAGCTTTTTAAGTGTTTATCACTATACACCATCCTTTGGTTAATGGCCAGCCATTACTCACAGACAGACACTGGACATGTGCTGAAATAGTTTTATTATTCCTTGAACAGTTTTATGATTCAACTGTTGTTCTGTCTGGTGTTTATTATCCACCATCTCCACTAATTATGCATCACATTTTTAAGGTTGCTGGACATCTAAACACTTATGAGAATGATGTTAACCTTGCAAATACTGTTGTCCTCATGAAAGATAGGTTCATGGCCTACTGGTCTGATATTTCAATTCTTTATTCATTTGCTTTTATTTTGGATCCTAGGGCCAAGATCAGAGGATTTAGTAAAGTGCATCAGATTATGTCTCAACTCACTGGTAATGATTACTCTGCTTATTTAACTACTGTTAGCGCTGCTTTGTTTGATTTTTTTTGCTAAGTATGAAAATAAGTTTGGTGCTGTGAGATTGGAAAGGGCCAGAATTCCAGGCCCTTTCACTGGTAAGAAAAAGACTGCTTGGGGGAAGATATTTGATGCTACTGCTGGTGCCAGTCCAGGTGCTAGGCTTGGTGCTGGTTTAGGGCTTGGTTCTGGTACCAGTTCATGTGTTGGGTTTGGTGCTTGTGCCAGTCCAGGTGCTAGGCTTGGTGCTGGTACCAGTTCATGTGCTAGGTTTGGTGCTGGAACCAGTCTAGGTGCTAAGCTTGGTGTTGGTGCTAGTCAAGGTGCTGGGTTTAGTGCTGGTCCACTATCTAGGATGATATCTGCTAGTGCTTTGCTTCAGGCAGCTTCTTCAACTGCTAATCTCACTGCTTTTAAATTGTCTGCATATCTTGACAGTGATACCGTCAACCAATATGACGATGACTTCAATATCCTTAACTGGTGGCAAAAGCACAAACTCACTTATCCTGTTCTTTCCATCTTAGCTAGAGATGTTTTAACTGTTCCTGTATCTACTATATAGTCCGAGTCTGCTTTTAGCCTAACTGGCAGGATCATCGAGGAGCGTCAGCGGTGTCTAGGTCCTGGGATGGTGGAACTGCTGGCAATGACCAAGGACTGGGAGCTAGCAGATGCAAAGGCTCAATATACCACTGATAATGTGGAGCTTCAAAATGCTTTTGAGAACTTGTATCTCGATGATGATGATATAAACACTGAAACTAGATGTCTGTAACTGTTAAGACTATGAACATTTTAAAGCCGTGGACTGTACTTTGTTCTTTTCTATGGTTTTCTCACGAGGTATGAGTTTTTACCTAGAGAGGTTTTTAACGAGGCAGCTATTACACTAAGCAGCTTATTTATATTTATATCCTTTTTGATACTTCTTTGAGTTCTTTCTATGACTTATTTCAAGTTAAATGTGACTGTGAAGTGTGAAGTGTTGAAATCTGAAATTTGAAATCTGTGTGTGACTGTGATTTTGAAGGTTAAACCTTTGTACTTCAATGTGACTGTGAAAAGTGTAAAGTGTTGAAATCTGTATTTGTACTTGAATGTGACTGTGAAGTGTTGAAATGTGAAATTTGAATGCTGATGTATTTGTATCTTGTTTGATCTGTTATATTATGTGAATTTGTTGTGAACAAATAAGTTGTTAAAGAGTATTCACAAGTCATGCCTGCGCGGTGAGTTGGCTATGCTTTCAGGCTGGCACGGCACGACACAACGGAGAAATTGTGACAGAGTGGCTATGTGTCTGGAATTTGAAAAAGGAACCAATAGAATGCTCTTGAACGTATAGCCAAATTTCCTTTTCAATTTGTAGAATCCGAAATGGAAGCTAGCAACACACTAGAAGGCGTGGACATTGGTGAGGTGGCATCAGTTTTTGAGCCATTAGCTGCTGAGGTTGAGTTAAGTGTATTATTTTCACAGCAAACATGTAGTACCTGGGCTGCCTAAACAGGCCGAAACTTCCATATCACGGAATGTTTGAGTTTTATATCCGACTCATTTTCTCGGGGAATAAGTTCACTTGGACTCCCTCAATTGTATCCATCAACCGTAATATCAGATATTTTGACGTCTCAACTATTAAAACCGATGTGTCGCATTGATTTAATCTTCGTCATCTGATGTGACATTAAAAATAAAAAATAATGCGCGGGACCCATGGGTCAGTGTTTTTTCTTCTCCTCTTTCCTCCCTCTTTCTTCTCTTTCTCCACCTCTTCCCTCTCCCTCCCTATGGTTGGGACGACGACATGGACCAGCAGGACTAGGGCGGCGCCTGGCGGAAGAAAGCCGAAGGCGGCGGCTACCTCGTCGGCTTGGAAGGTTGCGGCCGCGCGCAGCTGGAATCAGCAGGACGGGGAGGCGGGAGAGGACAACAAGGAGCGCCGAGATTTTCCAGTGGCGTCGGCTTCTCCAGAGCCCAGGCCTGCGGCTGCGGCGCTCGACGAAGGGCTTGCTGGGCGTTGGCGGGAGGAGGAACAGGGATAGCTGCATGCGCCGTGCACGTCACCGCTACGAGCCATCGTGAGGGGTCTGCTGGTTGAGTCTCCTGCAACTCCTTCGACTGGTCGAGGCGACGGCGGCATGGAGCTGTAGGTGGCGGCCGAGAGCAGCGAGATATGGAGGTCGCCACCTTCGTTTGTCCTCTTCGGATTCCTTGCCTTGCTGCCGCCTGCCGCCCAACTCGCTCGCCTTGTTGCCGCCCACTGCCCAACTCCCTCGCCCAACAAGTCCACGGTGACGCCGCTCCACGAGCAACTCCAGCAGTCGGTGGCCAGATCCCGTCATTCATCCCCCTCGCCACTTCCACCTCTTCGCAGCTGCTGCGTTAACGGCGGAGGAGATGGCCGCGGAGCGCGGCTCCCCTCCCTGTCATTGTCCTCTCCCGCCTCCCCTCCCCCGCCCCCACCCCCACCCCCACCCCCACCCCTCCTTCTCCACATACCGCAGGGGCTCACTGACTGCCGACGAGATCGCCGACTCCTCCTCTTCCTCTTCCACCAATGTCGCCCTGGTCCCGCGGTCGTCGTCCCCGACCACAAGAGAGCGAGGGGAGTGGTGGACATAGATGAGGGAGAGAGAGGAGAGAGGGAGGAAAGATGAAGGAAAAGGTTGTCACTAACCTATGTGTCCCATGTATTTTTTTTTGATTATAATGCCACGTCTGATTGAAAAAAGGTCAACGCGACATGTGGATGCTACATTATCGAAAATCACTATCAAAACTGCTCTGGAGTCAAATTGCACCGGTTTGAACGGAGTCAATATCCCCGATTTTACGGTTAAGTGGTATGAATCAAATCCGACCTATATTTTCAAGGACGGAAAATGAACTTCTTCCTTTTCTCGGCACTGGTCTGGTCTGTTCAGCCCATGAGCCTCCTACGACGCGTAGGCCAAGTGGTAGCGATCCAATCTCGGCCGTTTACGATGGGCCCCAAAGCTTAACCTGGCCATGCTCAGCATGCGGCCAACAATGACGGCCCACCACGGACGAGGAGCGGAGGCGGCCGCCCAACGAATTTTTTTTATTTTTAAATTTTTTTCTTTTAATATTTACATAAATATTATAGCGAGGAAAATTTTTACAGAAATAGACCCTGCCGCCCTACACTTGGGCGGCAAGGTGATGTGGCACACGCGCGCGGGACAGCCGTTTAGTGTAGCTGTGAATTTTGCCAAGGGGGCCGCGTGCAAAATTCCTAACTCCTCGACCGGGGGCCTGCCATTACTAAGGCCTGTCGGCAAAGGGCTACACGCGAAATAGCCACTTTGCAGCATTTGCAGAGGGCGGCAAGGGACCTACACGCAAAATGCGCACACGGCGTCGTGTGGGCGCACACGGCGCCGTGTGCCACGTCACCTTGTCGTCCAAGTAGAGAACGGCAGGATCTATTCCTGCAAATATTTTCATCGTTATAATATTTCTGTAAATATTTAAAAATAAAAAAATTCGCCGCCCAACCCATCAGCGGCGCTGCGGGACGCTGGCTGGCTCGACTGCACTCTACTGGGCAGCTGGCCGTGATCGATTGGTCATGTGTGGAGCTGCGAACTCGCGAAACAGGGTGTGTTCTACCTCCATAAAAATAAAAATAAAGATAAAGATAAATATTTTACGTAAAACAAGATGACATTAATTTAGTTTTAATTATTACCAACTTGATAAATAAATTTATTTGATTTAGAGCAACTTTTATATAAAATTTTTTCATACGAAACGCACTGTTCAACGGTTTAAAAATATAAAAAATTTCATCGTATCATTTTACAAGAAACGAACTGGACGACCAAGCAGGCCTTTCTTTTGTGTCATCTTCGTTTCTGGATTCCATCACTGATGCACAACATGCGTTTTGTGTCCTTTTAGTATGGGCCTGTTTAGGGAGGACTTATTTTTTGAAGTCTCTGTTACATCAGATATATGGACACTAATTTAGAGTATTAAACATAGACTAAAAATAAACCCATTTTATAACCCTGGACTAATTCGCGAGACGAATCTATTGAGCCTAATTAATCCATGATTAGCCTATGTGATGCTACAGTAAACATATGCTAATTATGGATTAATTAGGCTTAATAGGTTCATCTCGTGAATTAGCCTCTAGCTGTGTAATTAGTTTTGTAATTAGCCTATATTTAATATTTTAAATTAGTGTCCGTATATCCGACGTGACATGGACTAAAATAAGTCCCTCAAACAAACACCCCCTATGTCATATTTTCGTGTATGAGCCGTGCTACAGGGTGCAGTCCGATGTAGAAGCCATTAAAGCTTTGTTCGTTTCATGGTTCCTAACACACTGAGTGCGCACGAAAAACAGAACGATTTATTAGCACGTGATTAATTAAGTATTAGTTATTTTTTTCAAAAATGAATTAATTTAATTTTTTAAGCAACTTTTGTATAAAAACTTAGTAGTTTGAAAAGCGTGCGTGCAGAAAAAAAAATGGTGTGTTGGAAAGATAAGTTGAAGAATTCAGCCTAACATACTATGCTTGTCGGTTTATTTTTTGCTTGCTCTGTTTGACTTTGACATACTACTCTGCAGACTGCAGTCCGCTTGTTTTGCAGTTGTTACTCAGCGAACTCTGCCCCTTCTTTATTTCGAGCTAGCTGGTTCAAGTTCAATGATTTTTATGAACAACGTGGCAAACCTAGCACGTTCTCTTATTTTAGTTTGACTGCAGCTTCTGTTCTTCCAAGCGTTATCCATCTGTTGGCTAAAGAGTACGTTTCCAACATAAGCTAAACCTTCGAAAACAACACAGGTTCGAGAAAACTAATTAACGCACAAGTGTTAGTTGTGTAGCAGGCACACGGGCGAGCACACGCGCACGTCAGAATGGTTTTTCTGTCAAGATTTTTTTTTTCGTGCGCATATTTTTCTCTAAAGCTTTTCTTTACTCACTCTAATCAGGCCACACTTTTTGTTTTTTCAAGTTTACTTTACTTTTATTTTTTTGCTTTTCAAAAAAATCAAAAAATTCGAGCAAACTTCAACTAAAAATTTGAAACTTTCAATTCGAATTTTCAAACTGTTAACTAGAAATTTAAAAACTTTCAAGTCAAATTTAAAACTTTCAATCCAAATTTTAAAGCTTTCAATTTGAACTTTTAAACTTTTAACTCAAAATTTAAAATTTTTTGACTCAATTAAAAAATTTATCTCAAATTTGAAAACTTTCAACTCAAAATTCAAAAAATTTCAACACAAATTTAAAAACTTTCGATTCAAAATTTAAAAACTTTCAACTCAAATTAAAAAATTTCAGTTGTTCTTTTAAAACTTTTAACTAAATCATTTATATATTTTTCAAAAATATTTAATGCTAATTACCATAATTAGCGTTAACTATGTAATAATTAGCGCTAACAGCATGGGCCGGCAGGGGGAGGACCGGAGGAGGGGGGCGCTGCTGCGCTACTTCCGTAGCCAACGCGCACGCGTCGAATAGGAACACCATTTGTGGTGGCTTTCAACGAAAAGGGTGGCACGCTGCTAGGAACAGAAATCACACTCCCGTCAGAAGAACGGAAAAACGAAAGGGACAAAAACAGCCGGAGTCGTAACGAAACCGGCAGGCTGTGGATCCGGAGAAGCGCCGCCGGGCGGATCGACTCGACGCGCTGCCACCGTTCGTCACAGCCTCCCCCGACGGCGACGCCTCGTCGCGCCTCCAGATTTTTCTTTTCTCCCCCTTCCCCCGCGCGCCAGACACGGGCCGTGGTGGTGAGAGCGTGAGGCGACCCGAGATAAGGCAACGCGAGGTGGGGATTAGCGGCCGCGAACGAGCGGTGATTGATCCCGTCCACTGCATTCGAGGTTCAGCCGCCACCGATTCGGATCGGGCCCCGCGGAGAACCCGTCCGTTGTTTTTCTCCTCCTGTTTTTTTCCCCCCGTTCTCTGCTCCAATCTCGCGTACGTCTCTGTCGTTAAAAATCCTGGGGGCGAGACGTTGCGCGTGGCGTAGCGGAATTGTGTGCACAACAAGCATTTTTCGATGTGGTCATCATGCCTAGTACGAAGTAAATCCTTTCCCGGTCCCGGGTGTAACGATGAACTGACACGACGACGCTATTAGCCAGTTCGGCGGGTTCACCGCATCGACGCCGAATCACGAGCACGTTCACGCGCCGTCCGGCTCGCTGGACTCGACGTGTGGCGCGCGGCTGCTCGCGTTCATGGAGGCAGGCCGAACCCGGCTGAGCTAGCTTGGCCGCGCGGCTTCTGCTCCTGACGCGTGCACACCCTCGGCAATTATGGGCCTCCGACGTGTGGCGAGGAGGAGAGAAAACCGTCGCGATCCAGAGACGACACCCGCGGCTCGCCGCAAAGCGTTTTTATACAACTTCACGGCTTCACGGGACGCGGCGCATCAACCTGTTCAGTGGCGCGATTCCACGGCGGCACGCGCGCGATACCTGCGCTGAGCCCAACACGTGTGCGACTGCGTGGAGACTGGAGGAGAATCTTGTTATTAGCGAGACAGTGCTAATCCGAAATAAAAACCGTGCTACTAGGAGAAGTAGTAAAATTGAAATATGGAAACATGATTGCACAGAGTGTGTTTACTACTATTGGCTAGTACGTCTGTTTGTAGAAGACCGGCGAAATGTGTGAGGAGCGTGACAAGGGGAATCCGATTTTTGGAGATCATGTGGGCCCAATTTGTTGGCACAGGTGTCCGTAGAACTATAACAGCTCGGTCTTTTATTGCATTTCATGCGTGTACAGTACTACTAATAAAATTTTGGTACTCGTGTCAAATCGTTCTATTTTGTTTTACTTGTTGTGAAGTTGGCAACACCAGACGAAGGATTTTTGCTGTTTTCCTGGTACAGAAGTGCAGAACCAAGCAACAGTTTCCATGTCGTATAGTGGAGTACTATCAATTCGTTAGCCGAACGAAGTTGAGCTAAGCATGACGACGGTTGAGATAAACCTCCACATAAACAGGCAATTCCCACAAACAACCTCATCCTTTACTTCGGCCACCACAACATGATACTACATCCGATGTGGCACTCTTACCCGAAACAGAATCTCCCAAAATAACAAACCATATCATATATTACTGGTAGATTAGTACTCAAAAGAGCTAATATACTCAATTTTAACACGTCACAGAGTCAAAAAAAATCTAGAAAAAGCATAGCCGTGCAAACAACCGGGCCCACACAAACCCCCCAAAAAAATCACGCAATCCGTCCTCCCTCCATCCGCCGTCCGTTCCCTTCCTTCCCCTTGTATAAGTAGCGGATGCCACTCCCGCCACTCTGCCTCACACAAACACATCAAACACCAAGCTCAGAGAAGAGAAGAGAAGCCAAGAAATCATCATCTCACGCATTTCTTGCTCGAATTCCAGCTCGATTGAGAGATTGATTGACCAAGAGCATCATGAGTTACAACGAGCTGATTCCCGGGTTGCCGGAGGAGGTGGCGAGGGAGTGTCTCATCCGGGTGGGGTTCGACCAGCTGCCGGCGGTTCGCCGCATCTCGCGCCAGTGGAAGGCGGAGGTGGAGTCGCCGGCGTACAACCGCCTGAGGAAGGTGGAGGGACTGGCGCGCCCGGCGCTCGCGCTGGTGCAGGCGCGGCGTGAGCTCGCCGAAGCTGGCCCGGCGGACAAGCAGTCGTCGGCCGGCGGTGGGCCGGGGAACTCGTACCGGATGGTGCTGTTGGACCCGGCGGAGGGGAGGTGGAGGCCGCTGCCGGAGATGGCTGGAGCGAGCGGGAGCTTGCCGCTGTTCTGCCAGGTTGCGGCGGTGGATGGTGGTGTGGAGGGGAGGAAGCGGCTGGTGGTCGTCGGCGGCTGGGACCCGGAGACGTGGGCGCCGACGGACTCGGTGCTCGTGTATGACTTTCTCACGGGCGCGTGGCGCCGTGGCGCGGCCATGCCTGGCCCGCGCCGGTCGTTCTTCGCGTGCGCCGCCGTCGGTGGGAAGGTGTTCGTCGCCGGTGGCCACGACGAGGAGAAGAACGCCCTCCGTTCGGCGCTGGCGTACGACCCGGACGACGATGCGTGGGCCGCGCTCCCCGACATGGCGGAGGAGCGCGACGAGCCGCGCGGGCTCTGCGTCGGCGGCAAGTTCCTGGTCGTCGGCGGGTACCCGACGCCGGCGCAGGGGCGATTCGTCGGCTCCGCTGAGTGGTTCGACCCGGTGACGTGCACCTGGTCCCCTGTCCAAGAAGGCTTCGTCGACGATGGCGCGTGCCCGAGAACCTGCAGCGCCGCCCCCGGAGCCGGCGACCGCATGTACATGCTCCGCGACGGGCACCTCGTGGCGCGCCACGGCGCCTCCGCGGCGTGGCGGCCCGTGGCGCTGGTTCCGGAGGACGCGCGCACCGCGGCGGTCGTGTCCATTATCCCCGACGGCCGCGTCGTGGTCATCGGGTCCGACTGCCACGGCGGCGACCAGACGGTGTACATGCTTCGCGAGGAGGCCGGCAAGAACGCGTCGTGGGCGCGCGCGCCGGCGCCGCCCGAGTTCGCCGGGCACGTCCAGGCCGCCTGCCTTCTAGAAATCTGAAGCGTATTACAGAAACACAATTCCGTGTATAGTTATATAGGAATATACATCTATGTACATATGAGTGAGTAGCAGAGCTCGAGTTTGTACAGAAACTTTTGCAAGAAAAAAAAAAGGTTAAACGAGTGTATCAATTTTGAATATTTGATCAAACGACACTATATCAGTTGTTATGTGGAATAGAGATGGAAGCTACTACTACTAAAGACACGAAACGGTCGCAGCCTGTGTTTGTTTGTTTCAGTTCAGTTGGAGTGTTCGTGGCTTCTAGAAACCGTTCGTTGCAAAAGGCGGAGCTGCTTACCTCGAGCGGAGACGCTCCGTTTCGAGATCGCAGTGTTTGGAAGCTTCTGGAACGGCTCAAGCACAGCGAATCTGACAATACGACGAGGAAGTAATGAATCCCCCTTTGTCGTATCCTAACTAGGCACATCCTGTGTCGTCTTCTCGCTGCAGTCACCGCTGCTCCTTTCTTTGCCATTCATTTTTCCTTTTTCATGGCCAAATTCGCACTGAATTCATGCACACAAGTACAGTACTCCTGAAACACAGGATAATCCCGTTGTGCAGAGTCTAAATCCGGCTGAGCAAAATATCCCCGAACGCAGAAACCCGGGCGTGTGGTTTCCTGTCTAGTGGAAGTTTCGTTTTGGCTCAAATCTGCAGTTAACCCGGTGAAAGAGACGCATCCAATCCACTGCACCTGAGCACCGGGGCAAAACCGCGCGCGAGCCACGATTACCGCGACAAGTGGGAAAAAAATGCGATAGGGACGCCATCGGTGAAGTATCCCTTCAAGCCGCCAGCGCTTGCTTTGCTTGCTTATCCGGTTTTGGAACGGCGGCTGTTCGATGGATTGGTCGGCGAGACTAGCGCAGGCAAGCCACATCCACTCGCCCGCCGCGTACGTGACTGATGACGACGACGCTCTGGTCGCGGTCGGGTGGATGCGCCGGGAAACGGCCGGTCGATCTCCTACTCCTACTCCGTGTATGCTCAATTAATTCCGCGCGTTGTTTGGATCAGATCGACGTCAGTTTTTTTTTTTAATTTTGGGTTGTCTGGTTGGCCTGCCAGAGCGGTGAGACAGTGCTTTGACTGAGCACTGCAGCAGTGTGGTCGGCAAGCATGGAGGTCAACGACACGTGAGAACTTGGAATTTGCGCTGTACTATGACGGATTAACTCCTATATGCTTTGCTTGCCTGCACTTTGGGAGCAAGAGCGACATTGTTTAGTTGGCCAGTGACGTTTAGCCGTTTAGGGCGAGCAATATAGGAGTTTTTTTTATTTTTAATATTATTTATTAAAAGATTTAAAAAGTAATTTTCTGTTTTGAAAATTTGTAAATCTAGTCGCCCATCGCTATCTGGGAGGGCGTTTTCTAAAAAATCGTCCTCCCAGAGAGCAATTTATATGACGTGACAGCCAGCCGTTGGTCGAGGGGCAACGGCCGTCCAACGGGGACGAAAAATTTGCAGGCAGCCCTCTTACCATCCTCCCAGAGAGCGATTTTTTGCCTGCACAGGACGGCGAGGACGGCCTGGATTTTTTGCAGGCGGCTTCCTTGCCGCCCCATAGAAGGGCGTTTTTTTCCTGGGGGCACCTGCAAAAGCGAGGGCGGCCTGGCTTTTTTTGCAGGCAGTCCCCTTGCCATTCTTTGGGAGGGTGTTTTTCCCTTTACCCGACAGCCTCCTTGCCGCTTTCAGGGAGGACGATTTTTCACTAAACTTATTTTAGAAAATTAAGTAACGGTTTTGAGTACGAACAAAATGGAAAAAAATTAAAATGTAAACGATTGATTGTTAACTTGGATCGGAGTCTAAGGTGGGGTTTTTTCATCGAAATATTGAATTGTTTGTTAAAAAAATTAGGTAAATCATCGTTCTGAGAAGGAACAAAACATGGAGAATTTTGTAAAATTGGTAGGATTTATTTTTCAGTCATATTGGAGTCCGAGGAGAAGGCTTTTTATATCAAAATATTGAACTCTACGTTCGAAAAATTTGGTAAATCATCGTTTTGAACCGAACTAAATGGAAACAATTTTTTAAAATTCCGACGATTTATTTTTCAATTCGGGTTGGAGCCCGAGAAGGGGGTTTTTATAACGATGTATTCCTTTTGTCACGTATGTTCAATTATGTAATCATGTACACAATAGAAGGTACAATTTAAGAAAATATAAGCATGTACTTATAAATTGTAAGGAATACAATGTATCGGAGCGTAAAAGGAACATTGCAAATCGAAACGATACAATCTCATTAATTTATATTGCGTGACGTATAGAACAAGCCACCGTCATAATTAAACATTATTATCATAAGATAGTTAAGAAGTGTCATGGATACACGATACAATTTTGCGGGTCCCGACGAATCGAGCCTAAGCTTATCTACCTACCCCTTCTACGTCGTTCAACGTGTACTGCATTTTCGTGCTCCTTCAATCGCTGGTACTCTACTTGTGTTTCAGACTCAGTTATCTTTTGGCCATAATATGTTGGATTGACATTGTCGATCCATAAAGTGAATCCGCACCTCCTTGAATTGCCCTGAAAAATAAACGTAGTTAGTAAATTAGGGTAGTAATATTATGCAGACGGTAGCGAAATTCGAGAAATGTAAGACGTACAACGAAGTTGTTGTTTATGTTGGGGCAGACAAAATATCTCCTGCCAAATGTTTGTTCTGCAAGGAAGGTAGCCACTTGGCAGCGACATCTACAACCACACTTTGGGCGTTCCGACCATTTAGGTAAACCTAATGGATTGTTCCTCTAGTCTAAGCTTGCAATTTGTACCCGACGTTCGTACTCCATCCATGCCTAAATGAATTATGTGATTGTCTCAGGTTGCGTTATCGTTTGATTGATGGAAGTAACTCTGACTGTATCGATCCACTGTATGAATTGACATTTCCTTACATCCTCCTATTTGTACAATTTTGTAAGAATAGGTTAGTGCAGGAAAGTAGCGATTAGTGGTATCGAAAAAGATGATACTTACGACAAAATCATCATCGATAATGTTAGGACACACGAAGCATCTTTGTCCTCGAGTTCGTTGTCTTACGGACCTTATTACTTGACAACAGTCACCACAACGACACTCAGGACATTCCCACCATGTGGGGAGTTCCAGGGGATTTACCTGCCATTCTAAAGCTTCTCTAGTAATTCGGCGTTCATGCTCATCCTTCCGCCTAAGGTACTTCGATCTTGTTTCACTACATGAATATCCACGTGTTCTATTGTTTTGTGGGTTTTCCGTACCTACCCACTCAATAAAGTTGCACACCGTACGATATGTCTGCATAAGATGTTATGATAGTGCACAAAAGCAGTTTATGTATTGATTGTAGTTATTTCAACTTGAAACAAATGAATCGTACCTGATCAGTGTTTGGGCATTGGAAGAATCTCCTGCCCCGAGTTCATACCATGAGGGATGATTTAAGTATGCATCCATCGCCGCAAGCTTCGGCCTCGTCCATGTCATTTCTGATGCGTCTTGTTTGACATCGATCCTTTTTCACCCTTAGCTTGGATGGATCCGGAATGTAAAAAACTTGGGGCCTCAGAGTTGTGTAAGATCCTGAGATCCCGAACCGCTTCTTTCCTAAAATTATGTGACACGTACACATCGAGAAGTATGCCACAATCACCGGCTGCGGCAAGTACGTGAGAGCAAGGCAGGTATCAAAGCTTTGGCTTCATACAGCTGCAACTGCATCCGCCATCGGCCTTAAGGACACATTCCTGCACAGCTTGCTTGCGGTAGATACCACGCCTGCTCCTATCAACACACATTATTTCATACCGATGTACTTTTGTGCCTTGAGGAATGACTCGATGCCTTTTTGCCTTAGCTATTTTATCTTCCATGTACTTGGTCACTACGTTGCCAAATATTATATTGTTATCTGTCATTGAGGGACCAATTTCCTTGTATCGATCCCTGAAGTAAGCTTATGTGCCATGAAGGATAAATTCGACAATACCAACCAACGGGAGTTCTCGCACTCCTCGCATTACCCAGTTGTAAACCTCGGCCAGATTAGTTGTCATTATGCCATACCAAGAACCATCGGTGTCGTACAGCAGAGACCACTTCTCCTTTGGTTCGTTCTCAATCCAATGGGTGAAATTTCGGATAGATGATCCCGACCTCCTTCTCATTGTGGGTGGGTCGTCATGCAGTGCACCAAGAGGTACGGGAGGCTCATCAACTTCAGCTTGTGGCCGACGAGATTGCTCGTCTGTTTGTTTAGTTGTCAACTCATCCAACCTTCTCCACAACTCATTAAATTTCTTCTCTTGATTCTGTGCACAGAGCCTCTTGAAAAGATCCGTCAGATGCTTGTTCTTGAATTGCTTGTAGAAATTAGCACTCATGTGACGCATGCACCACCTACTACGTACACATGGTTGGTTGACTTGACCACCCTAAACTCTCTCTGCAATGAGACCGCTCAATGCTTTATCACCTCCTTCATATCCTCCTTATGAGCATACCTAGCACCCTGAATTACCTCGTTCTCCTTGTATTCCCAGGGTATATGATGCCCCTCTGAGATAACAAGTCCTGAGAAGTCCTCTTTTGTCAAATCAGTGGACATTACATCATCTTCCTCATCGGATAATACGTCGCCCTCCGCTTGCTCGTTATCCGAATCTTCCCTCTCCATTCCATCGACGATTGTACCGACTCTCTTCCCCTTATCCGCCACGCCCATGGCCTGCACGACCCTTGTTTGATTTTCCTCATTGTTTGATGGTCCAACACAATCCCCCACATGGCTATGACCTTCAACATCTTCGGTTTCTATTCCAAGATTTCTATCCTTTTCATGCATCGAAACAAAAATAACAAGGGGCCATGACCGTTCAAAAGCCATCTCCACATACCGTCTCCAAGCATCAGTGCTATCCATGGGCATTAGTTCCCAAAAATAACCTTCTGTTGCACGACTCACTACAACAGATACTGACATTGTGTTCATGTCTGGGTCTACTCTAAATCCTCGCAACAACCAACTATAAATTAATTGAAATGTTCTCTCGCCAGGCCTATCGATGCCCTTCGATGTCATTCTAAAATCTGACAGATCAACACCATCTGGACCAAATCTAAGGTTGCCTTGACCGTGTACTAACTGAAATATGACCTTACTCGACATTGTGCCTAATGAAACAAAAAAATAGGTTTACTAAGTTTGAAACATAACCATCGGATCTAATGTCGAATTCATCAATATGTACTATGCCATAAGTTAAAGTTTCTTGAAATGTATTATCTGTCCTAGGTCTCAAATTTTACAAATCGGATACGTGCTCCAGATGTATCATATAACTCAAATATATTGTACAATTTGCATTATGGTGTATGCCTTTGTTCTTAAATTATACAAATATATAGTGTGCTCCAGATCTACTAAAATATATGACAATAAAACTAAAATGCAACAAAAATTTCAAAGACAATACAATGTAATGTATTTACCTGCTATGGAGTCAGAAAATGGACAGAGCTTCGCCGCTTTCCTTCAGCTCCCCCTCACCCCTCTCTCCTTTTTCTTTTTTTCTGGATTTTGAGTGAATATAATAAAAATTTGGAGAGGGGAAGGGGCTTTATATACGGGAGGGCGAAAAATTGCCCTACCAGAGGGCGGCAAGGGGGCCGCCTGCAAAAATGCCAGGCCACCCTCAGTTTTGCAGGCGGCCCCCAAGGGGGAAAAATCGCCATTCCAGAAGGCAGCAAGGGGGCCGCTTGCAAAAAAGCCAGGCCTTCCTCGTCGCCCTGTGCAGGCAGCCCCTAATAGGGAAAAATCGCCCTTTGGGAGGGCGGCAAGGGGGCCACCTGCAAATTTTGCATTCCCCGTTGGACGACCGTTGGCCCTCGGCCAACGGTTGTCTGCCACGTCACATAAATCGCCCTCTGGGAGGACGATTTTAAAAAAACGCCCTCCCAGGGGACGATGGGCGACTAGTTTTGTAAATTTTCAAAAAAAAATTATTTTTGTAAATCTTTTAATAAATAAAATTAAAAATAAAAAAATCAGCAATATAGTGGGCTAAAAGGCCGCAGCCCGACAGTCTAACCCATGGCACAAAGATTTGGCCCGATTCAGACATGGCACGACCCGATTGTTGTTGGACCCGTGTCAGTTCGGCCCGACCATTGGGTCATGCCTAGGCCTCTTCTTTCGCATGGTCCGGCTCACCGATCAGGGAAGCAAATTAGATGAGCGAGAAAAAATAGACTTATTCCAGCTATATAAGACATGGCCTAAATAGATGAGGGATGCAAATAGACTTATTCTAGGAGGAGCATGATGGGCATGTGCCTGGGCCGATGGTGCAGCTCGTGGGCGAGCATGTTGGTTGGGCCGTGCCGGCCCGACTGACCTCGGGCCGTGCCTGGTCTTGTCTGGGCCGAGCAACCCATTTGGCCATCTATAGCAAGCAAGGGAATCAGAAACCAAGATGGATAGAATGAATACACATCAATAAATAGCACGTGTGAGTAAGTAATTGTGCGACAACTTTCGTAATGAACCGCAACAAAGTACTTCCTTCATCCAAAAGTCTAAGACCTACTCTCTCCGTCCTAAATTATAGGATACCTTCTTTTTAATAAAAATCAAACTCGGTAACTTTTGACTAATAATCATACTAATCATATTTATACTAAGTATTATGCATGTTACTCTCTAAGTCCCAACTTATAAGGTCTATATTTTTTATACGGTCTTCAATGATATACTTTTACTATTAATTTATTTCACGTTATGTTTCCAACTAATATAAAATTATCATCTCATGAAAATACTTTAAAATATAAATCTAATGATATAACATGCATAATACTTAATATAGATATGGTTGGTATGATTATTAGTCAAAAGTTACCGAGTTTCATTTATAATTTGGGACGGAGGGAGTATATAACTAGTTTTATATTTTAAATTATTTTTATGATATGCTACTTTCATATTCGATGGAAACATAACATGAAATAAATTAATAGTCAAAGTATGTCATTGAAGGCCGTATAAAAAATAGGCTTTATAATTTGGGACGGAAGGAGTATTTTTTTTTCACCAAGACCAATAAGGAATTAACTCATTCATCATGTGATAAAACCAATAAACATATAACCAATAAGTACTAAAATCGCTTTTTGGTTCTGATCAATAATTTAATTTAGCACATAGTGACTACAAATAGGACTTAGACTTTTGGAAAAACCAAATAATGAAATAGGTCTTAGACTTTTGGACAGAGGAAGTATTAATTTTTCCTCCGTAAAACAAATATAAAAAACAACTATTTTTTATGATGTTTTATAATATAAGACACGTATATATGCGTGCAATTAACTAACACATCTTTCTTTTATAATTTTTTTTAAATATTTCACCCTTAACATCTCTAATAACACATCTTTCTTTTATAAATTTGTTTTTTTAAATATTTCACCCTTAACATCTATAATTCAGTTAGGTACATGTGGTGTATTTATTAAGATGATCTAAATGAAAATTGTGATAATAACTTTTTTCTTAATCCTATACATCTATAAAGTTTATCCCCACTAATTATAGTTAATAATATTTCTCTTTTATCTCATTAAGCCACATCGTATTAATTGTTTTTAATCATTGGATGACTGATCTATGGTTCAAATTATCTCTTTCCTTTCATTTTCTTATAAAGTCTTATCATCTTAGTTTTGTCTTTAGATGATTAATTTATATTATCTTTCTCTTTTTTCTTTTATCGTTGAGGCATATCTCAATTTTTATATAAATTAAATTGTTATAAACCACATCATCCAAATTGCTTATTACTTTTTTCATGATCGATTAAATATGAAAATTATATAAAGTATATAAAGTTATGTGATCTAGCTATTTTACATATTATTTATACTATTATTATCATATAGAACTTTCATAACAACGCATAAAATTTAATCTAGTTTTTTTTAAGTTAGTGATAGTTGTGTCTTATATTTCATTTTAGTTCGGAGGAAGTACTCCGTACTCAGCAAACATGAACCATACAGTCAAGCATGCAGCAACAACAACAAAGGTGGACATCGTTTTTTGAGCCAAAAAGCCCACTATAATTTGTATTGCAACTATTGGTGTGTACTAGCGCTGGGCTTTCTTGGGAGTGCACGATCTCTCCTAAGTCTATATTGGCTCCCTCAACTCATTCCCTTTGTTAAATCGTATCCCTCAACCACAAAACTAGATATAACGTCTTCTCCAACTCTCAAAACCGTTGCAAATCGACTCCCTGGATAGTATTAAGTCCGGTTTTAGCTCATGTGGCATCCACGTGGCTCCACGTGGCATCTTGACTAGGTCTTCATCCCACATGGCATTTATGTGGTACTCACAAAAAACAATTATGTGGGATTCATGTGGGGTCCACATATCACCCCTTCCCTCTCTCTTTCATCTCCTCCTCTCTTAGACCTTCCATCGACAACATAGCCAGGGCGGTGGCGGGCGCGGGGAAGGAGCTCACCAGCCGGTAGCGCGAAGGAAGGAGCTCGCCAGCCGGCAACGCGGGGGAAGGAGCTTGTCGGGAGGCTGCGGCCAGCCACGCGGGTGGGGGGGGAGGAGCTCACCGGTCGGGTGGGCGGGGTGGGGGGAGGAGCTTGCCGGGAGGCCGCGTGGGGGGAGGAGCTTGTCGGCGGCGGCGCGCATGGGGAGGAGATCGTCGGCCAGCCGCGCGTGAGGGAAGGAGCTCGGCGGCTGACCGCTCGCGGGGAGGAGCTCACTAGACGGCGCGCGTGGGAGGAGCCACCGCCAGCGGAGGTCTAGGTGAGCCTCAACACGTGGACGTGGTGGCCGGAGCAGGCCGAGATTGTCGAGGAGGAGAGACCACACCCGCAACAGCAACAACCTGTGGATCCTCCACCGGTGAGCTCCTACCGCCGCGTAGCCGGTCGGCGAGCTCCTCCTTCCACGTGGCCAGCCGGCGAGCTCCTCCCGCCGCGCAGCCGCCGATGAGCTCCTCCCTCCGCGTGGCCAACGGACGAGCTTGTCTTCGTGTGCGCCGGCCAACGAGCTCCTCCCTACGTGCGGCCGTCCGCTTGCAAGCTCCTCCCCCGTCCGCCGTCCCCTACGTGTTGATGGAAGTGAGAGAAGAGGAAGAGATAAAAGAGAGAGAGGGGGGGAAGAGGTGAGGAAGACGATGGGATGAGGTGGAGGCCGCTGATAAGTGCGTCCCACTTGATGACTCAGTGAGTCAACTACCACGTCGGATGAAACCGCCTCCGAAACCGCCCAAGGAGTTGATTTGCAACAGTTTTGGGAATTGGCAGACGGGTTATACTCGGTTTTGCGGTTGAAGGATACAATTTAACCAGGGGCATGAGATGAGGGAGGCAGGATAGACTTATTCCATCCTAAAATGTGATTACAACTGGCTCACAACACCATATTATCCGCTCTTTGTTTTGAATGGGCTACGAATGTTTCTGGCCCATTAAGCCGGTAGCGAATGGAATTTAGGTGGGTGGCAAAGCCTGAAACCAAAATTTGGATCTAAAAAATGGGAATAAGTCCATTCGCTGTCCCTTATCTTTACGTCGAGTTTAATTGACATCCCTAAACTGCAATACCAGAAATCTTCACCTCCCATCTTGACAAAGCCGTTCGAGCTATGTCCCATGACAATATGGATGGTTGTTTTGGTTGACATGCCATCCTAGTCAGTAAAAAAAATTAAAAAACATGTGGACCCACATGTAAGTGGACTTCAACCTTTACTCACCAGTCCCCTCTCTTCCCCATCCTCTACCTCTTCCCTCTCTTCCCTAGAAGCTCGCCGGTAGGGAGAGGGACGATGACTGGCACGCTCATCCGTGAGAGGCAGCAGCGACGTTGGGAGGTCGGTGACGAGGGGTGTCTAGTGGGCGGTTGACGGTGGAAGACAGTCATGCCAAGAGCGAAGAATAGGCGGTGGGGTGCACCAAGCTAGATGCCCAAGGCTGTTCGATCCCATCTGCCCATGCCGGAGCCATCGGACGGGAGGAAGAACTCCCTCACCACGCCGGCGCATGACGATAAGAAGGAAAAAAGGCAGGAGGACATACCTGCCCATGGTGCAGACGTCGCGCTGGACTGTGATGCAAAGGGGAAGAAGTGGAGGCGGAGGATGGGCATTGTGTTGTCGTCGGGTGCTATGGCAGCAAGGTACCCGAGCCAGTACGAGAAGCCACCCGTGCCCACACGCGCCATGTCGTAAAGAGTGGACGGTTGGCTCACGTCGGGGTTTTTGAACCTAGTAGCTCTGCGGCAGAACTTCCCTGACAGATTGCCGTTGTTTGGGATGAAAGTGTTCTATGGTGAGTCGGATGTCACAATGATGTTCCCACCGGCTCCACAGGCGAGGTAGATGGAGAATTGCGAGGAGAAGGTCGTCTGCCCATTGAAAGCTGACACCAAGCCCACAACGAGGAGGAGCAGCAACACGATCACACCTATCATCACGACTTTGATCCACGGTGGTACGAGGTGTGGCGGTCACCAGCGACGGCGAGTGCCCTGTAAATTAAGCTCACGAGCTACCTACTCGTCCATGCTAATACGGTGGCGAGGTCAGCCATGCGAGGTCAGAGGTCAAACATGGAGAATGGAGTGAGGATGTTGGCACGATGGCTAATCGACTTTCCCCACCTCGAGAGTTGACAATGATTGGATGATGACTGATTAGATCACATAGCCACATGAGGCGGTCAGGTAATCATTCCCATGACGACTCGACTCAGTCGGTGCGATGCTCGATCCTCCCTTCCTTGCCTCCTGCAACACAGACGAAGAGAGAGGGCAACAACGATGTTGACAGTCCTTAAATACTAAATCTGACCGTCAACTCCGACATAAAACTAAATAAAATAAAACACCAAACATAATGGTAAGGTTTATTACTAACCATTTTCATGAGTATGGTGAAATATTTGTATGTAGGAGGTTTTGGATGAAAATGCACCCGCAGTGCGACGAAATGCATCTCCGACCAATCAGACACGAGTAAACAGATTGGTAGGCCCACAAATCAGAGCAAAACTGACATATTAAGGCCTATCCACCATGCACCGTCATAGGGGCCCACCAGCCAACCTCATAGCAAAGGTTAGTGGCCAGAGGTGGTGGATGTGGTTCGGTCGAACGACCAACGATGCCCCTAACCGCCCTCTTCCACATGGTACTCCCCCATTGGTCCCCAATGTCGGTTATGGGTGAAACCAACTTAACCACCACCTTTCACAACTGTCATAGGATCCTATAAAATGAGCTTCTCACTTCACTCTCAACGCACAACACAACTCAAGTGGAGTTCCATCACTTTCATATTTAGGCTACTCTCTAGTAGAGTTAGAATATGGTGAGAGAGTGATGGAAAGCTCTAGAGGAGTGTCAGAGTTGTCGGCACTCTCTCCACTCTTGTACCACGACGGATGCTTTTTTCATATAAGTAAGTATTCGTGTTTTTTTGGGTATTTAATTTTTTTTATTTAAGTAAGATATATTCTCATCATTTTGGGTTCGTCGCTTAATATTTATATTAAGTGCTCTTGTCCTAAGACTCTGGATGAAGAAGAAAGTTCTTGGCCAATGCTAGAGTAGTAATCGATAACATAGACGTGGTGTCTAGGTTAGATGTTACCTTTGTTTGTTGTGTGCTCAACGGGTTGTAGAAGTAGGCGACAGGTGTTGACAGTCTTATCCATCCTTTGTAATCCTCCACGTTCGGGTACATCATAGAGCCACAGCATGGACTCGCTTGGCAGATCAGAGGAGAGTCGGTGCCCAAAGCAGTGATACAAGTTTACCTTAACATAATTCAAGAATTTTAACCCTTAGGAATCCTCTCTATCCTTCACCTCCCACGCTGTTGTTGTCCTTAGACGAACCAGTTTCTTAGATTGTACCCACACGTACCCTGTTATTCGATATCCTTGTAATACATTGAGGTGAAGTGCTACAACAGTATCCGCATGCTTGCGGATTTATCTGTGTGATCGTAACAAATACCAACATATAATGAAGAAGACGAGGAATATGCCTCCCCACGCACCCATGCCTCAACTTCCGTCTCCCTGCGTTGTCAGAGCTCGGGCCATATGCACCGCTAGAGAGACCAAGAGAGAGAGGGAGAGATGGAGAGAAGAGAGGAGGGAGAGTAGAGGGCAGGAGACTGAGAGTGTGGATGACATGTAGGGCCCACTTTTTTGCCTCATAAAAATCTAGTTAGCAAGAATAGACTGAGTGAACTTGTCACGTCATCGAAACCAACCGTCTATATATTGCTAGAGGACCTTTAACCTGGTTTTGTAAGTTGAGTGTTTAATATTTTTGGTATTATGGTTCAAGGGCATCAATTAAACTCGATGTAAAGATGAAAGACGACAAGTGGACTTATTCCAAAAAATGGTAGTGGTCTAAATTTAGTTGGGCCTAACTTAGTTGGGTACTTGGGTTGATTTAATAAATAAGTCCACTTTAACTCCGTCAAGTATAGGTCGGATCTGATTCGTATCACTCAACCACAAAATCAGGTATAACGACTCTCTCAACTATTTAAACCGTGCAAAATGGCTCCCTCGGAGATTTTGAGGGTGGCTTTCTTTGATGTGGCGTCTACGTGACAATCCATTCATCAAACAAATTAAAAATATATGTGGGGTCCGCTAAATGACTACCTCTCTCCTCTCTCTCAGCGAGGTCCACATAGGTGGCACGACACGACGTGCTAGGTGGTGGATGTGGCAGCATGTCAGAGAGACAGCTCCACATCCGACGATGAGGCACCTTCCTCTTCCATATTCCCCACCGTCACGACTCGTCGGTGCCGCGTAGGTCACCGCTGTGGACCTGTGGTCTGCGCGCCCTCCTCGGCAGCCTCATGGCTTTTTTGAACTAGTGGAAACAACTGCGACGGGCGGATGAGGAGGAGCACGGTGCCGTTGATTGGCTGGACCGCTAACATGATCCTCCACCCCGAACACCAGCGGGTCAAAGGCGTAGAAGAGAAGGTCTTGGAGGCGACAAACATGAGCTAGTGGTGGCCATAGTTTGGGTAGAGATGGCCGGAATCAGTGACTCAGCGTGGGCGAGGCGACGGCTTGGATGAAGGATGGCGGCGCAAGCTTGCATCGGCAAGGTTGGTTTCTAGAAAGGTAAAGGGATGTGGGATAATGAGTAAGACGAGGCAAAGCCATAGGTGTGCTCGAATTGGGTGGAGTGGTCGAGAATGGCAACTAGGCGTATGACCTAACGGCAGCGGTTGGAGCAGAGCGTGGCAACACGGCTTGAGGCAGTGAGCTCTGATAGGTCTTTGGTGATGGAATCAATACGGAAGGAGGGGTTCTGTAGAACATAGGGTGGTGAACTCATTTATACCTTCAATTGGGAGGATTAGCCCGTGGCGATGACCAATTTTAGATTTTGTGTGGTGGCGGCTGAACTAGGGTTTGTTGGTGCGTTTCTCCAACGATGGAGATTTGGCTGGAGGGGGTCGAGCGGATTTGGGGAGGTTGTAGAGGAGATTGACACGGTTCGTATGCCTCTGGTCTCGCACTTTATAGTGAATGGATGGAGGAGAGCGACGATGATGGAGCAGGCGGTAGCACTGCGAGGTTCATCGTGTCACTTGGCCAGGTGAGGTCAAGCACCCCCACACAGCAAGCTCTCCGTGATGCCGCTAATGGAGGCGGAGCGCGTTGCGGTTATGACGTGGTGGCGACCCAACCCCACATTGTCGAGGCTAGTAGAGGAGTCGAGAAGCGCGCACGCCTCCTCCTCCAGGTGCGGCATGACGACCTGCACGGCTTAAGCGGCACATATGGGTCCCCCTTACTTTTTTTTAATTTTTTTTTTGCTTACTATGATACCACGTAGTTGCCATGCCAGCACAAGACTAGGTCAACGTGCCACATGGACTCCTTGTCAGCAAACACCGCTCTCAAAACTGTTGAGAAAGTTGTTTTGCACGGTTTTAATAGTTAAGGGAGTCATTATACTTGGTTTTTGCGGTTAAGGGATACGAATCAGATCAGACCTATACATGAGGGAGTCAAACTGGACTTATTTATTCATTTAACCCGTGGACAAAAAAACCACGGCCTAATAGGCCCACGACGCCATGTTATCGGAGACCGCTGAGACGAGCGACATCCGCCAAACAGGCAAGGGTGGTAGTGGAAAACAGATCCCGTGAATGCACCACTGAAGCAGCAGGTTTTATAGGCTCCTTCAGTCAACGCCGCGTTGGAGGATCAGTGCTCTGTCCATTTCATTTGCTGACACTTCTTGCAGTTACAATGATTCTTAATTAATGGTTGGTAAAAAACAGGGACCCTATTTAGCCCATAGATATACATACTTATTTGATTGCATACTGGAGTGTTTTATGAACTCATCCTGTGCGCACCATCTTCCTTTTTTTTTTCTCCTTTTCATTTTTATAAAGGGAAGATAAACAATGCTGTAGTTTTTTTTTCAAGCTTTTGAACCCACTAACGACAGCGCAGTGATTCACTATGCAGTCTACTATTACACATCAAAGATATAGTAAAAATTTGCAGCTTGCATTGGTGTTATGGATGTGATCACGTGAGCAACTAATTAATTGAGGGATTGTTTAGTTTGAGAACTGAGATGGGGATAATTTTTTTATGATTGTTGAGATGGCATGCAATGATGCAAAGGGTCATTTAGTAGTGGAGCCAGCGATATCGTTAAGTCCAGACGACTAATAGTGTTTTCTGGTTATCGATTAATTTTTATAGATGTCGATGGCTATCGATAGAGGGGATGTCAGCGGTGGAACCCGGGTGACCGCCCGACCTGCTCAAGACCACTAGGGTCAACATATGTCAAAAATAACAGAGAATATTTTTTTGAATGTTACTCATAATTTGAGTTTTTATTTTGGGATATTGTAAATCTAATTTAATTATGCATATTTTATGAAATGATATATGATGATACAGTGTAATATCAATTTTCTTCGTAATTTTCCATAGCTTTTTGGATGGCATATGTTAAAGGATCAAAATCTGTCCAAATATATAACATATTTTTTACAAGTCAAAATATAATTAATATTGATTTTGAATTGTGAATTTAACCGTGATGAATACAATGATTTAGACAGACAGAAAATTCAATAACAATTTAAAAATTGTGATTGTTTTAACCTTTTTTGTTATGTGATGATTATTGGCTTATTGCGTCTTACAAACTACTACTTCCTCCGTTCATATTATAAGTCATTTTAACTTTTTTTTCTAGTCAAATTTATTTAAATTTGATCAAATTTATAGAAAAATATAGTAGCATTTTTAACACAAAACAAAATATTATCAAAATATATTCAATGCTAGATTTACTAAAACTAATTTGATGTTTTAAATGTTGCTAAAGTTTTCTGTAAATTTGATCAAACTTAAAAAAGTTCAACTAGAAAAAAATCAAAACGACTAATAATATGAAACAGAATATTATATAGCATAAGAAAAGGAAGAGAGGATGGGGGGATGGAGGGGAGGGGTGCGTGCTTGGAAGGGTGGACGAGACGAGAGAATTTTGGATATTTTTTAGAAGATAAACGTAATGATTTAAAATAATTAGTATATTGGTCCACTCCCTTTGTTTCATATTATAAAACATTTTGAGTTGTTTCTATATTAGATTTATTTAAGTTTGATCAAATTTATAAAAATACTATTTTCAACACAAAACATACCATCAAAATATATTCAATGCTAGATTCAATAAAAATACTTTAGTGTTATAAATGGTGCTACATTTTTTTTATAAACTTAATCAAACTTTGACTTTAGAAACATCCAAACGTCTTATAATATGAAAATAATGGCTGGTTGTTTTTTTTAAAAGAATTTAGAGACGTGACATGTGAGAACATAGGAGTGTCCTATATACGTTTATTGGACTTTATGAGAAATGAAGTCATCTCACCGATCGAATGTGGGCAATAATCCCATGAATGATGAACCAAAAGCTACTCCTGTGATCTCCATGAATCGGGCACCCTGACGTACGGAAGCATATTGCCGGAAAGGATATCATATCCATTGACCATCGTCAGCGATCAAACCAAAGTCTCTAAAAAAAGAAACTTTTCCAATTCGAATGCTGTCACATGTTTCTCGTTCTCTTTTACATAAAGCAATAACATAGAGAGACACAGGCCAAAACAGGCAATTAAAGCCGTATGTTATTAGTTTGACGCATTACTCTCATTATTAAATTAGTTTCAAAGATCAAAGATGTATAAAATGTAATCCTATAAAACCTTACGTCATCCCACTTGATACACTTTTTGTTTCCTCCACCATACCTACTGAAGAATGACTAATGCGGCGGCTACGTGAGAACCCAAATGGGTTGGTGAAATGCGGTATATATGTGAGAATCTAATGGTTGGTGATAATAGATATTCAGCAGAACATTGCCTCCCTATCTCTTTCCCACGCAGAGTTTGAATATCACCAAATGATTTCTGCTAGAAGTTTCGCCAATGCACAAAATGGAGAAACAGATTGCATTGGTGCAAAATGGACAAAATGACATCTGAAACGACCAACCACATCCTCCTCAACTACGTTTTTGCGTGCTAGGTCTGGTTCAAGCTTCTGTCTTTGGCCAGGTTGGCTAGCCTCTCGCCGCAGCACCACTCCAGTGCTCCAGGATTTGATGGATACGATCAAGAGAGCAGTTGCCGCGATAGCACAAGCAAGACTTTGACTCCATCGGGCTTCTTGTCTCATGGCACTTGTGGATGGAGCGAAATGCTCAGGTTTTCGACGGCGTTCTCTCCCAAATTCAAGTAATGGTCGAGTGGATCATGCAGGAAGGCTGGCTCTGGTCCCAAGCCTTCGCGTGCAAGTTTGGAGTTTTGTCGGACAGGTAGGGCTCCCGTCTCGCTTATCAAGCTCTATCATTGTTCTTTTTCCTTCTCTTTCTTCGGGTTCAGTTCTTAGCCTAGGTCGGTCATCGGATCACTCTCCCCCTGCTTGTAAACCATCGTGTAGCTGTCATGGCACGTCATTGTTATACTACTATCTGTTTCTTTTACTACCTCCGTCCCAAAATACTCGTCGCTTTGTGTTTTTGTTTGTAAAGTTTGATCATTCGTCTTATTCAAAAAATTATAGAATTATTATTTATTTTTTTTGCGACTTGCTTTATTATCAAAAATATTTAAGTATGTATAATTCTTTTTTATATTTGCATTAATTTTTCAAATAAAACAAATAGTCAAACATTATGAAAAAAAAGTCAAAGCGACCACTAATATAGGATGGAGGAAGTAATATATTGTTGTGCAAAATTTTGCATGTTCAAAAAAAAAAGTTTGACCAATTAATAGGTGATTACTTTTGTGCTAGCCCCTAGCTAGTAAGTACGGTTCTTATATTGTATTTGGTAATTTTTCGATATTTTTCGCTCAAAACAAAATCTTCGGCGCTCTTTCTCCAAACGGAAGTACTGTCTTCGGTTATAAATATCTGACAGAGTTACCTTTGACTATCAAGTTTGACCACTTATCTTATTTAAAAATTTAGTGTAAATTAAAAAAGTATAAATCAAGCTTAAAGTATCTTTATAATAGAACAAATCATAATAAAATAAATAATATTTACACAACTTTTTAAATTAAAAAAATCAAATTTTATAGTTAAAGTTAACTGCGTCAAATATTTACAACCGAATAGTAACTAAAAAGCTTGCCATTTCGCATTGCCATGGGTGAGTGGTGAGCCTTGATCGATACATGCATGCATATGCTGATTGCATTCTTAATGTGCAGTCGTTGATGATTGGGTGCAACTTGCAAGTAACAAAAGTACTCAGCGCGATTGGCAAACATGTTGCGTCAGGCTAAGTCCAGAGGATGATTCTGCAGTTACCGTCAAATCTTATGCTGAATTAGGTCGGCGAGGAGGAAAAAAAACAAAACAAAGTCCTTAATACATAGAAAAAATATATTGTGTAAACTATAAAAACTTGAAAACTACCGTTGGATAAAAAAATGGACGTCTGATATTCGTCTACGTCACCATGAAAACTACCGTTGGATAAAAAAATGGACGTCTGATATTCGTCTACGTCACCATGAGTAAAAATTTCATGAGTAAATCTACGAGTAAAATTTTTACTCGTGATGACGTGGACGCATCTCAAACGTTTATTTTTTTATCCAACGATAGTTTCAGATTTTCACCACATATTTTTTTTAAGACGTACGCTTGGAAATAAGCAGTAGGATGTGATGTTTCATCGGCCTCTCTTTGTATATGACATACATATAGTTGCTCTAGCTTATAATTTCTTGCGATCAACGAAAGATCAACGGAAAATAATGTGCGTTAGCTATATATAACCTGTAGCTAGCTTAACTGGAGCTTGAATTATTATTTTTTCTTAATATTGCATGAGTACATCAGTGTCGGTTGGTGTTTGAGATCTTCAGTTTTGCCGGTCACCTGCCTCCCTGCAATTATAGAATATTGTACGTACGGCTTGGCGTTTGTTGCAAGAAAGTGAACAGAACGTTGTAATAAAAGGAGTGATATGTTTATGCTGATTGCAGATGCACATACAATTATGAAGCTGATGTGAACTACTAACTTTCAATAGTTGTTGTAGGGAGACCTTCCATATTTATGGTACGTGTAGTGAGAAGTAAGTGAAATATGTATAAATAAATGAACGAAAGCTGCATGAAAATTGCAAGCAGTGTAGCCGTGTAGTATACTACTTCATTTCATATTACAAGTCATTTTAATTTTCTAGTTAAACTTTTATAAGTTTAACTAAATTTATAAAAAGACATAGTAGCATTTTTAACACAAAATAAATATATTATCAAAATATATTTAATGTGAAATTTAATGAAAACAAATTTAGTGTTTTAGATGTTGCTAAAATTTTTTTAAATCTGGTCAAACATGAAAAATTTTAAAAAATTAAATCAACTTATAATATAAAATAATTGGAGTATTCAACGATGAGTTGATGAATACGTACTGCCTATGCAATGCCAAACTTTTGGTACTATGCTATATGGATTGAGCCACACAAGCCTATATCTACGAGCATCATGTATGGCTATATATCTGACTGGACCTTAGTGTCAGTAGCCAAATTATCTAAGTTCATGACTTGACAGTAGTAATATATTTCAACATTGATATATGAGGAGTGTCACTCTCATATATGCTCACCTTTGACACTTTAGCCGAATCATCATAAACAGAAAAATGAATTGGTTGAACACAAATTTTATTTTTAAGTGAATTGTACTTTGAATCAGTTTTTATTACCTAAATTACATATTGGACTAAAAATTAACAATTCTTTTCAATTTTTGACCAGGTTTTGTGACCAAACTTTGCACTTCGGCCTAGTGGCGACACACCACAGGGAGATCTCCCTCCTCTTCAACCTTAGAGCCTGATTTGGTACCACAGGGCGACATCGTCTCCAACCCACGCTGGCAAAATCGTCTCCAATGACCCATGCCGACGAAATCGTCTCTTGATCTCTTCCCTAACCACAGCAATAGCTCACAACTCCAATTACTACCTTCTGGACATATTAGCTCCTCTTTTGTGTCTTCCATGCACGGGCAGCCAGAGACTGTCGAGCAGCAACTAGCTCATATCGTCCTTTAATTTTGTTTTGTTTACCTTCTCGCTCCACCACCATCGGTCGAATAGACATTTGCGTCAACCGTCGGAGGGATGCCAATGCCACCGTTCACGCACCGGGTTGCTGGTTTCGGAGGGCTTTGCTTTTCTGATTCGAGGAACACAAAGATTACATATAACTTATAAGGGATCACCTATTTTGTAGTCGACTGTAATTTTTAATTTGATCAGTCGATCCTGTGAGCCATCAAATCTTCATCTAACGACAATGCTGAACAAAGAAAAATGAGCCCGTGCAAAAGAACAAAACGAGACGCATGATCAACGGCTGCGAGGATCAACTGATGGAATCCGATTTTGCAGTCGCCTGCGAAATAGCAAAGGCGAACTTATAATCTATTGGTAACAGTTATATATATTTTGGATGACCATAGATTATATGTCTTTAAGGTGGTTTTCTTGATAGTTCTTCTATATTTATCAAGCTATAATGTTATAATGTAGTTGTTCATCATGTAGACCACCATCGCCATTGCCACCGTGATCAAAGCCCCCTCCTTAGCCTCCGCCTCCACGACCTCCTCGGGCATTTCTTTCTCTGCTCCAGCCTCTACCACCCTTGTCCTCGTCCTTATCGTCGGCCTCATCACCGCTCTTGTTGTTATTTTCGTTGTTGTCCTCCAATGGCAGGTTCTCGTCGGACTCCTTATTTGATGGGGACCCGTTATGTCAGCGAATCGAGGTAGTTGTCCACTTCATCGTTTGGTATTTCGTCTAGGAATGGTGTAAGCGACGATGGCTAGGTGTCCCCATCGTTGTTCTCCTTCACCTCCTCCTCGCTGGTGATGATGTACTACGACTACCGCAGTGAGTCCGCCGTGGCCAGAGAGTGGGAGTGGAGGTGAGGAGGCTCAACGAGTGAGAGCCAGAGCGGTAATGAAGAACCCCCATTGCCCCTATTTATTAGAAGAAAGGTGGCGTGGGAGGTGAGGAGGCAAGCCACGGTAATGGAGGACGTAACCTGCATCGACGGTTGGTCTTACAAGAAGGAGTGACCGGTGTCCATGTGAAAACTAATGGTAGTGGATGTAGTTGGATGCTTCAAGTAGTGACATGAAAAAAACTGATGGGTAACACACAGACAGTCATTTAAGAATGCGCCACCTGAAAAATGTAATTTACACAGGTGGTCATCTATACTCCGTTGCCCATGTAAGAAAACGATTTTTGCAGGTTGTGTTATTACTATACAAATGTCCGCTTAAGACAACGGCCCGTAACTTGACATGTTAAACTTAAAGTATGCGTTTTGTATTTTTATCCCGTTATAAAATTTATAGTAAGAGACATGCAAAAATTGTTTCTTAGACTTAAATCGACACAACGATATAGACTAATTAAAAATGTTGACACATAGATTAGTTAGTATATGTGATCTTCCACAAACAACCATAAATACAGTGGCATGGGTAAAATATTTTTCACGGCCGATAATTACTAGTACCACGCATGTCACAAAGCACAGTAGGAACTGAGGTGGTTTACATCTCTCACTCGGCAAATCGTTTACTACACACCTCTCTCTCTCTCTCTGTTACTAACTCTCAAACCAGAGATATTAGGTAGAAGTAGCTCCTAGCTACCTATCGTCGTACTATTTTTTTCCCATGAAAAAAAAATTACATACCACAATAGATAATAACACTGCATCATGATATGCATATACACGAACAAATTAATATTCCGTGAAATCGTACGTGACTTAATAACTTTGGGGCGACCATAATACTAGACGAGATCCTCCCTCATCCTGGCGGCGAAGTCGTCGGCGTGCTCCTTGGTGACGCAGCTTGCCAGCAGCCGCGTGCCGGCGAGCGGCGCCGGCGCCCGCATGACGATGACCGACGAGATGAGGTCGCAGTTCACCAGCGGCCCCGCCGTCGACGGCGCGCCGTACCCGTAGTCGACGTCGTTGAACCCGAGCTTGCTCCAGTCCGATACGTACACGGACTCGTAGTCGAACGTCATCTGGAACGGGTCGACGCCGCCGGTGCGCCCCTCCGCCCAGCTCAGGCACTCGCCGGCCATCCGCCGCTTCGCCTCCCTGACCACGCCGATGAGCTCGATCACCGACGACGCCGCCACCTTCTCCGCCGCCGCCGACACCTTCACCGGGAAGATGGCGTTGCCCCAGTAGCCCTTCTCCAGGCCTAGCACCTGGCGGGCGCTGGCGAAGAAGCAGAGCTTGACCTCCGCGGCGGGGTCAGCGGCGGCGCAGCCGATGATGGCGCGCGTCCGGCACTGCCAGAGCTTGGCGATGACGATGTCGAAGGCGGAGCAGATGACCTTGCCGGCGCCGCCGGCGGTGGCGGCGTACTGCGCCTTGAGCTTGCCGAGGTAGGCGGCCGGGAAGTCGAAGGCGATGTACTGGAGCGGCAGCACGGGGAGCTCCGGCAGCGGGCCGGGCTTGATGTCCGGGTCGGGGAAGCGGTCGCGCGCCCAGATTGGCTTCACCTGCGGCTCCGGGAGGCCGCGGGCAAGGTCGCCGACGGCGTTCATGAACTGGGCGGCGCCGGTGCCGTCCGCCACCGCGTGGTTGGTGCGCAGCCCGATCACGAAGCCGCCGCAGGTGAACGTCGTGACCTGCAAAACACGTGAGCTCCAACTAAGCAGCTGGCTGAAACTTGAACAGAGAGTCTGCGTGCATGAATGAAAACAAAATGATTTTTTTGTTTGTTTTTGGTTCTGTACCCAGGTTTTGACCTCGACATTTTTTTCTGTAAGCTACACTGGTTTTGAGGAGTACTGAGTACATGGTATAGGTATGAGAATAAACATCAATTCAAATTCGTGGCAAAGGAGGAAAAAAAAGAATTTTAACCTATAGCTAGGAGTTGCAATCACGTTGGTACGTAGAGTCGCAGATGCATTTAACTCCTGTACTAATCAAGTGTACACTTAATTACAATGCACCAAAAGGAGATAGCAGTAGTATTAATTTTCTTTTCACAAAATTAAGTTCGACGTGCTTGTTTGATCGATAGATTCAAACTGCCGAATGCTTGTTGCCATATCAATTTCTCATCATGCATCCAAGGACACATGAAAAACATAACGAGATCAACAGTGCAAAGCAAAAAGAAAGAAAGAAAAAGCAAGCAGGAATTCAGGATTAATTCACGTGCCTGGATCATGGCGAGGCTGTTGTGTGGCTCGACGGGCCATTGCTCCGGCGTCGGGCACGGCACGAGCTCCTCCTTGGTCAGCAGCAGCGGCCGCTCCAGGTGGTTGACGTCGGCGAGGGTGCAGTTGGCGGCGGCCTCCACGAAGTAAACGCCCTCGCCGGAGCACAGCACGGCGGGGCGCCCCGGCTCGTCCTCCACGATCCGCCCCGCGAACGGATAGTAGTGCACGAGCGCGTCCGCCAGCGCGCCGCGCACCACCGCCGCCGGTGGCTTCTTCGTCCTCTCGACGACGTCGGCCGGCGCCACCGGCGCCTCGACGGCGTTGGCGTCGGCGGCGTCGTGGCGGAGGTACACGTGCACGGACTCGACGAGGCCGCGGTGCGTCGGGTAGCGGTCGACCCAGGCGAGCGGCAGCGTCTCCGACGGCGTGGCGGCGGACGGCCGGACGGGGCCCTCGGACACCTTGGTGACGGCGAAGACGCCCATGGATCTTCTCCTCGCCGCCGCAGCTAGCTGGTGGCGCGCGCGCGCGGAAACAACGGAAGCAAGCTAGAGCTAACTGTGTGCGTGGTGGGTGACACGGCTTGCCTTGCTGGGTATTTATAGAAGCAGATTAGCTAGCTAGGAGTACCCTTTTTTTTTTCTCCATGTCTTTTCTGAACTTTTTCTTCAGATATTTGAAAAGAAAACAAGGCAGGGGAGGTAGCTAGTGTGGTTGTGACTTAATTAAGCACGTTTAATCTGCTTTGTTAGCTGCCCTATGGTGCACTGATCACTGACCAGGCTGACTTAATTCTATCGTTGTGTAATAACGTCATTAATTTAATTTGCATCCCTGTTCACACTATTAAGTTCGGTTTACATGGGCGTCGTCGTGCGGTTCGACCGAGAACTCACTGACCTGTACATTTTGCCGGTGTAAAAGTGATATATATCCAAATAATCTTTCTTAAATCATGCATGATGCTAAGATTAATTCTGCTAGTCACCACACCAACTCGTATTTTGCATGTACTATTACTATTATGTTTCTTGGAACTTGGATTACTTTCAGTGTGTACTCTTCTTAATTTAATATTTTTAATTTGGAAATTACTAACTGCATGCTCGGTTCTCGCTGGCTGCGTTCGTTTTAAAAATTTTATATAGAAAAATTCCTTTAGAAAATCATATTAATTTATTTTTAGTTTAAAATAATTAATATTTAATTAATCATGTGTTAATGGCTCATTTAATTTCATGTATCTTTTAATCTTCTCATTTCCCCTTCTCTCAAAAACACTCTTAACTTAAAGTTAAAAAAAGATTACACGTGATATATAATGGCGTTCTTTTTCATTTAACACAATCTTTTTATTAACATCATTCATGGCCATGGTAAAATATTCACCTAATTAACGTTAGATATTTCTCATTTACATGAGTGATTTTTTATAATACCTAATTAATACAGATACAATTAATAGAAAATTTTCACAGAAAAATAGTAATATATATCCAGAGAAGAATTCTAAGGCCAAGCACTTATAGGCTGGTGCTTAGTCTTACCAGAGAACCTTGATTCTCTCTTCTCACATCTTCTGTTAGAATAGACATTCACTACTACATAACATCAAATAGGTGTCAAAAGAGGTAAAATTGGCACCTATAGTACTTTTCCCGTCCACGTGCCCACCCACACACTAGCTAGCCCGCTAAAACGCCAAGAACTGACACCTTTCTCTTCTAATAGGTGCCGGATATTAAATAGAACCGTCATCTATTACCCCTGTTAGAGAAAGGTGTCGGTTTTGCTCTAAAATCCGACACCTTTTCTTTCCCATCCCATCGGAGTAGTTAGCGTGGGGCCCACGGTAAAACCGGCACCTTTGTGGTGTAAGAGATAGGTGCCGGTTCTTAATTGATTCTCCACCCCCCGTAGTAGCCGTTTTTAGTTAAGACCCTAACACCAAGTGTGTCGCAAAGATCTAGTTCATCGAGCAAGGAGCGACTCCCACATTCCAAGTTGGACTCAGTGTCAAAGCGAACAACGTCGCTGCCTAAGAAGACGGTGAGCGCCAGCATCAGTTTGCTTTTTGGCCCTAAGAAGCCTGAGGAACCAAAGATTCCAATTCCTAAGAAAGTGATCGAGCATTCTCAAGTGCGCACAACAAAAGTCACCTAAGAAACCTGTATCAAACTTTCGGAGAATTGTTGGGAAAAAAAGATCTGCAGACTCAATCTAGGGAGTTGTTCCTTGCACAGAAAGCGTCCGACGAAACTGCTTTCTGCAAGTCAGACGGTTTGAAAAGCATGGACGATGTAGATAAACTTGAAGAGGCCGGGATTGTACTACTCATGGTGCTTGACTTGGAAATTAATAAGTTAGGAACTCAAGCGCATTGGCTGCATCAGTGGTATTTGGAGGAGGCCGCAAAGGGTGAAGAAATGATTAGTGCCAACTTCATCGACGTGGATTTTCATCACGCCTTAAGGATCTCTTCAACTTGTACCAAAGAAGGGAACTCAATATCAGCCTCCTCCAAATGTGATCATTGTGAGTCCTTTGATATCTTGTCCTTAATCCGGCACCTTAGACGTACTCTCAGTACTTCTCATTTGTGTTCTCCTTTTGCATACATTGCTCTTATCAGTGTAGAACCATGAACCATAAGATTGTTTTTCTAGACCCAGCGATTGTGAACTTCGACAGGCAATTCACCAAAGAAGCCGAATCGACGACTATCTCTTCAACGCCCTCATCAAGCTAAATGGATGTGACCACATTCTCCTGCTTTACCTTTCTTAGTAAGTCACTATCATCGATTTCTAGTTTCGTTTGCTCTCCACGTGTATTAAGTTATTGATATATTGTCGTATGTGCAGACATCATTGGATCCTCCTCGTAATCAATATCGACGATAGTGAGATTTGCATATATGATAGCCTAAGGAAAGGGAGAGACAACTACCCAACTATTATAAATGCACTAAATAGGTACTGTAGGTCCAGAAGATTGTACGGGAGATGTGTGATTGATGCAACTCAATTTTGGATCTTCGAACATCAATATATCCATAGACAACAAGAGGCCACTGGCCTCTACGGGTTCTACGTCATGCGGTACATGCTATATTTTATATAGGATGGGCACAATCACTCTAATGCTGAGGTATGACATGTTTCAGGGACCTAAGTCATGAATTAAACAATTCTATTGAAGTACTAAGTAAATTTCTACGCCTTCCACCCTTGTGTTGCAGAAATTGAGTCTTGATACAAACGATATGGTACCACATGTCTTCACAACTCTCATTGGCGAGCTGTCACGCCCCAAACTAGCCCCGAGCGGAGGCCAGTATAAGGCGATCCAAATTAACCTGTATGCCTGTACCAGTCCCAGGAAATAACGCTGGTACAACAGGAAGACAGAATATCACAACAACAGCGGTCTCTTTATTAAGAGTAGGATTACAACCAAAGTTGGAACTGCGGACAGAACCCGAGTTCGCAACAGCATTACAAAAAGGCGGAAGCGGAAAGCGGAGACTAGCCCTAAGCCACAAGCAAAGCCTTGGGAAAAGGCCGAAACCCTACTACTGCTCGAAGTCTGCCTGCTCTTGGAAGAACTCTTCATCAACAGGGTCCACCTCTTCGTCTTCGAGAGCTGGGGGGGTTTAATTATATAGAGCAAGGGTGAGTACGGGAGTACTCAGCAAGTCAGGGGAAATTAAGTGTTTAATGCCAGCTTCAAGGGAAAGCCAGTTGTTTTTCACATTTGATGTTAGTTTAAGATTTTCAGAAACGTCTAAGTGAGTGCTTCTTAATGGCACGGACGAGAAAGTGCGTCTCATCCGGCCGGAGCAGTGAAAATGTGTCGATTCATTCTTGTCGGCACGAGAGGCTCCCTGCCAATCGTTTACCGACCCGGCTGCTCCAACAGCCACACGCGAGAGGCTTCCTGCCAATCGCTCACCAACACCGGCTGCACCAACAGCCACAAATCAAACACGTCGGAACGAGAGGCTCCCTGCCAATCGTTCACCGACACTGGCTGCGCCAACAGCCTTAAACCAAGCATAGAAGGGAAAACCTCACACACTAACAGCAGTTTACAAGGATCCCAATTAAAACTACGCTAAGGAATCACCTCACATCCGCCCATGACCGTGGGCACGGCTGTTCGAACAGTTGTTAACCTCTGCAGAGGGGGTACACTTTACCCACACGACGTTACTAACCCCGAATCACCCAGCCCGCGACTCTCGGTCACGTCTGGCGACCTTGAGGCTTTCACGACAAGGCATTTCGAAAGCCGACTCAGGGTCATCTTATGCCAACGGGAGGGGTCCCACGGACCAACACCAGGTTAGGTCCCAGACCATACTGTGCCAGGAAGCCCAGGGGTCCTCCCCGACACCACCCCGGCGAATCCACTTGTCCCTTGGCATCAAGATTTCCCTGGCCTAGCTAATTACTCAGCCAGGGGCGTCCCATAACACCCATGTGGTCGTACTTGACATATGCTCGGATGTAATTCCCAAGGAATCGGTCCTTAGAGCGAGAACGGGCAGACCGTACCTCCAGTACGTCTCCCGAACCGCGAGTTTTAGAAACTCACTTTATTTTCAAGGCACCGACCCAAGTGTCGGGATTTCCAAGTATTTTGTAAACTCAAGTTTTACCCAGGTGATCAATTTTAAAGTTTGAGGAGAGTCTCGACATTCGTACGCGAGGTACGGATACCGAGGCTCCACCTGAGGGGTGACAAGGGTGTTAGGGTATTCAAATATCAAGGAAGGTGAATGCAGCAAATGGGTAGGGCCTGCCGGTTGTATTGCAAACCGAGGCCAAGTGCCAAGTGTAACCTAATTGATGCATAGCTTGCGGAATCAAAATACTTAATTTAAATTATAGGTTCAATTGGTCAAAGGTGACTTGCCTTGCTCGAGATCTTGAGCTTCTTCCTCGAAATCCGCGCATTGCGGGTCTTCGGGCTCCGAGACTACACGTGAAACGAGACGACTCAACAAAACGATAAAAAGAAGCCCTATTAAAGACCACTAAGCGTGCCATTGGATAGATCTCGATTTTTGAGAAATTTTGGAATTGGAACGGGGTTAATCGGACGAACGGTTGAAAAGATATGAATTTCCGAAGATTTAATGATTTTCTGTCTAAAGGAAAAGGAATTAAAAATTCCTTGGAAAAAGAAAAAGGAAGGAGGGACTGAAATTGGACTTGTTTTGGGATGGATTCGGCCCAAGGCCGATTCGGGCGCGGGGGCCGAATGGATGGGCCAACGGCCTGAAAGAATGGCCCACGGCCGAGTGGCCTGGCGTGGCCCAGCGGGGGAAAAAGGCGGCCGGGCAGGCGACTGGGCCGAGGCGGCACGCGGCCCAGCAAGAGGGGGGGCGCGAGCCGAGGCAGGCCGCGGGAGAGAGCTGGGCCGGGAGACGGCCCAGGGAAGAAAAAGGGCAGGCCGAGAAAGAAACCGGCCCGAGGGCAGAGGGAGGAAACTTAGACTTTTCCTGAGAGATTGAAAGGAGGAGTTTGAGTGCTCGGATTCGAAATCCGATTTCACGGTTTTCTCCGGGATTGAACTGAGAGGGGAAACACGAGACCTTGGCACACGACAAGACTCAACCGAAGAGCAAACTTTCACAAGTAGGGTTTTTAGCAAATTAGTTTTCCCACTAACGCCGCGACAAAACGGGCGTTACACGAGCTTTGCGGGTTTATCCGTACTCATGTAATAGACCCAACTAGCAATTACAACATCAACAAGCACCCACCACGAGTGCAATCATTTGCCCCTTCCCCTCAGAACCAAAAGGCGGAGAAATCAACTCCTAAGAAGAGAAACCAAGTAGTTAGATTTGTGTGAAAAAATGTATTTAATTAGTGTTTATGCATGAATTATGGAAGTATTGCGTAAGTGTACTTTATGTGTAATGCATTTGAATAGTTACTATTATTATGCATTCTATTTTATGTTTTCTATTACATGCTCGATGACTTGAGGACGGGAAACTCAATCGAACTCTCAAAATCATATTCTCATCCGGTATTGTAGGTAAAAAGCAATCGTATTTATATTTTTGGACTTATGAATTCTTAGATATTTTAGACTTAGGAATTTTTTCACTTTGTATATATATGCAAATGTTTAGGACTTAGACTTAGGATATATATGTAAATGTTTATAATTTAGTATATCATTGCTTAAGACAAAAGTATGGGACTAGTCCTTACCCTAGGAACTAATTTAACATGAGTACGGGTTTAGAGCATTTGAGATGTTGTAGAGCTCTAGAGATTTAGTTAAGTCTCCTGGGATGTGTAACACATCTGGTCACCGCCTTCGTGTGGTTTGACGGGCACGTCTCAGGCTGAAGTTAACTGGCATGCTGAGTCCCAGTAATATCTCCTTTGCTCTCTACTCGAGGCTATGGATGTGAATGAATGTGCAATGGATTTGGGGCTGTATGAATGTGAATGAATTTGGATGTGCTGCTATATGGATTTGTATGTGATTTTGGACTTAGGAATTTTTTACATAGGATATATATGCAAATGTTTAGAATTTATACTTAGGAATCTTTGACTTAGGATATATACGCAAATGTTTAGAATATAGACTTAGAAATTTTTGGACTAACAAATTTTAGACTGAGAATTTCTGACTTAAGATATATATGCAAATATTTTGAATTCAGACTTGGAAAATTTAGACTTAGGAATTTCTATCTTAGGATATATATGCAAATATTTAGAATTTAGACTTAGGAGTTTCTGAACTTAGGAATTTTTAGACTTAGGAGTTTCTGAACTTAGGAATTTTTAGACTTATGAATTTTTGACTTAATATATATATGTGCAAATGTTTAAAATTTAGACTTAGGAATTTTGGACTTATAAATTTTAGACTTAGAATCTTTAGACTTAGCAATTTTTGAGTTAGGGTATATATGCAAATGTTTAGGATTTAAACATAGAAATTTTTGGACTTAGGAATTTTTAGACTTGGGATTTTAGACTTAGAAATTTTGACTTAGGCATTTAGGTTTTTATTTGATTTCTATATGTTCATATATATGCGGATGTGGATGTGGTTGGGAAATTGATGTAAATTTGGATGTGGCTACGAATGTGTGATTTTAGACTTAGAAATTTTGACTTAGGCATTTAGGTTTTTATTTGATTTCTATATGTTCATATATATGCGGATGTGGATGTGGTTGGGAAATTGATGTAAATTTGGATGTGGCTCTGAATGTGAATGAATTTGTGTGAATGTGAATGAATGTGCTGGTGGATTTGGGGTTGTATGGATGTGAATGAATTTGGGGCTGTATGGATGTGGTGCTGAACAGATTTCCTGCTATTTTTATTTTTTGACCCAACATATAGGTGCCAGTTTTTTATTACAAACCGGTACCTATAGTGCTTGCCACATGTTAGTTTTGATCAAAAACCGGCACCTATATGATATTAATAGATGCCGGTTGTTCTAAAGAACTGGCACCTATTAGGGCAGCCACGTGGCTCTTTAGGTTTGAAACGGCACCTATAATATCATATAGGTACCAGTTCTAACTTAAAAACCGGCATCTATTACACATATAGATGCCGGTTCTGAAACCTGCACTGATGACCGCTATCTGGGTTTCTGTTGAAAAAATCGGTACCTACGAGGGTTCCTAGCCGGCACCAATTAGGTTTTTTTAGTAGTGATGGAATATATTAGTTCTAGTATGTTACACTTGACCTTTAAGTTGTAATAGGTGGTAAGAGATGAAATAGCGTTGGTCTCTGTAACTCGGTAACCTATTCCTTACTAAATATAGCTTATGCAAGTAGGAAGAGAATGGAGACGATACCATGGTTCACAGGTCTGCCATGTTGATTGGTGAAGCCTCGAAAATATAGGATTTGGCTAAAACTCGTTAACAAAAACTATTATATATTTCTATATCATCATCCGGTATGTCTGAGTTAATCAATGGTTGAAACAGTCAAGAAGGTTAGTTGTTGTTTCTATATATCGATTAACTTTTATAACAAGCTAAGTGATATCTGAGTCGAAGGTTCAGTATAGGATATAGTTGATATGCGAAGTGTGAAGCATATCGGTCATGACGATGAAAAAGATGACGATAATAAGGCCGTTACAGAGGTGATGATCTCGTCTTGCGATTAGACCAACGAGAGCAGAACATGACAAAAAAAAAAGTCAGACGTGATGCGTGTAGCGCTACTATGGATAGCGCGCCCAACGCGCATAACGGTCGTGTATCCTTATGTATCGGCAGGGGAACCTAGCTAGCGTGCGTGACGTGGCGCTGCGAACGTACAGGATCAAGGCCGGACTATGAGTCGTGACGGTTAACACGAAAGCTACGACTGCGATACGAACGAGACACCGGCAACACGTACGTATAGAGTGCGTGCTATACGCGCACGGAACACTGGCGATACACGCGACCAGCAGCCAAAGTATACACACAGGCATGGCGACGTGCGGACCCCGTACGCTGGATCTGAAGATCACCCCCAGCATGCAGCTGGTACTTGAAAGACTGTGTGCATGGACATGCACGTATACATGCTGGTGGTCTACTGATGCACACATGCTCTGACCAGGACGGATAACATTGACATCGATTCATAGAGGGACAGGTGTCAGGCTGCAGGTCCGCTAGCTTGTGCATACTCATGTGTGAAGCAATATGCATGCACGAGAGCTGGAAATTAAATTGCTGGAGGCCAACTAGGAGTTGTCTCAGGCACGTTTGAACAGTGGCGTTCCTTTGTTTTCTCGGGGTTACGCGAAAAACCCATAAAGATTATTCAATTATAACTATATTAATTAATATATCGATTAATAATTAAGTAATAAGTATGTATATGTATATGTTTGATAATTTTTTTATCTGTGTTCGCCGCTGCGTTTCGGAGCTGCATAGAGGATCGCAGCAGCTGCACTGTATGATGAGCCACCCTAAACATCTAACCACAAGACCTTCACGCATCAGCTTAATTGTATCATCTGGCCTCCATAAAATTAATTATGAGCGAGGAATCTCCCAGGTAAACTCACAAATTTGCATAAGTACGTTGCCAATGACATTAGGATCATATATACATCGTGTACTACTTGTGAGAATAATTAGCATGTCATATTGCTAGCTGGTCAACGCGCCCATATACGAAGACGTATACAGGGGATTAATCACATTTTCTGACATTCTGAACGTGATACACCATGCATGCATATATAGATGAATTCTACCTAACACACTCTGGATAGCCATCACCAACCGCGTACGTGCTGCCGAACCCACCCAAATTAACCAATTTGGTCGAGTAGTGTAGAGTGGTACGTGACGCCCTGACGAGATGGATCGACCACACATAATTAAATCAACCTCGGACGTGGCCGGACATTTACAAGGCGTAGTAGCAAGGGTAGTAGGTATATATACTTAAAGCTCGAAAACGATCGAGTTTGGGAAATTAAAGGCCGCAGATCAAGGACATACATATATATACGTTTACAATTCGATGGAACCAGACATACAATCAATCAAACAGTTAATATATAGAAGGCTCGTTGTGTTTTGAGAAAGTTCTTTAATTACTTAATTGCTCCTGATCGAGTTCTCTCCATTTTTATGTACCCCTAATTTTTTCTCAATCCTCTACATGTTTTTTAAGTTTTTATTTTATGCCCATCCCGTTAACTGACCATGAGTTGAAAGTTAGATTATTTTAAAAGGGCTATATTACCTACCTCACATACTATGTGCTATCTACTTTTTAAAAACATGAATAATCAATTTATGAAAAATCGAGACTGAATCATTTGATGCCAAATGTAAAAAATAATATTTATATTTTAAAACAAAATTTAAGTTTTTATTAAATCCATACAAGAGTTTCACCGAGAAATTGAGAACCAAGATTATTTTTTATTTAGGTTTAAATTTTGGTTAAAATATTGTACAAATTTAATCAAAATTAATTTGATATTAATTTAAATTTTAAATTTCACTTTTCAAATTTATGGTTAAATAATTCTATCCCTTTTGTTTTTTAACAAATTAATATTTTTTTCATTTGATAATTGTGTTTTTCTTAGTAAGCTAGCAAGCATGTATCATGTATAAGAGAGTGGCAACATAATCATTTTCAAACAAAAATGGTCAACTAATAGAATGTGTATAAAGAGGATCAAAGATAAAAACTCATGAGTATATAAGGGATGAAATAAAATTTATGAGACATAGAAGAGATTGAGCGAAAACTTAAAGACACATAACAAAATTATGTTATTTTTGGTTTAACATGTAGTAGCTATATCTTTGAAAAATTAACGCTATAAACTACGGTTACCTGACAATATAGACATTTTATCTTTTCTAATCCAATAAATCATATTTATTTATACTAAAACATCAAAACTACTGGTAGTCGAATAAGTTTTACCACTTGAGCTTATTCTTTTGAAGGAATATAATGGAGGAAAGAACTAATGCAACATGCTCCCCAGCTCCTAAACGATGCGAAAAAAACTTCCTATATAGGAATTTCTTAAAAAAGATATTTTAAATTCATTTTTCAACCATATAGTAATAGTTAACCCGTTCGTTTGTATGCCTTTGAATAGTATAATTTATAAATCAACAATTAAGATTACTTTGTGTAGTAGTAGCTAGAATATTACTGTCGAGATTATTGTAAAAGTACTTGTGATAAAAAAGAATACTTCCTATATTATGTATAGTCTGAAAACACTTCCTTTATTAGCTTTGTGTTCGCGTAGCTATTGTTTATAAAATCGATTAGGATCCATGCATTTTATTGGCTATCTAGCCCTTGTTTTCTCTTGAGTGGTTGACCCTAGCTGTCACCCTGTTTGCGATTGCATCCAACTGCTGCGGCGCCGCTGGAATCTATGTATAGGTTGCAACGTCTATTTTAACTGTACGGGTAATGCATCGTCTGCATACAAATTGTACCAGAAAAATATATATGATAATGAACTTCTGTCACTTTGTGTGCAGAGAAATCATATAGCAGACCATTATATTACCGGTGTAATTAACTAGTTTATGACCATGTTGAGGAAGAAAAATATAATATATATATAGCTCTGGATTTATGTGTTACAGTACAGCTAGCAGAAACCAACACCAATTTTTAACAATATTTCACCAAATACACCAAAATTGTTGTAGTGCCTAGGTCAATATCTAAGTCACCGGAGTTGCATCAAAAAACTGATGAAAAATGTATGATATCATCCGTTTTCAGATGCAACACTTGCTACAGTAACTGCAATATTCTCCCTCACTTTGTTTTTTTCCTCGATGGCTTATACTACTTCGCTAATCAGGAACCGCTTCCAATATTAATTAATTACTTCTGCACCTAGAATAATTGATCAGCATATACTATATATATGCATGGTCTCATCAACCACACATCCATAGATTTGCAACCAGCCGGATTAAACTAGCAAGAGGTAGGTGTCGTACACGCACCAAAACACAGTTACGAGAAACGACAAAGAAATTATACAAAAGCAAAGTACAAACAAAAAGTTAGTAGCAATGCAAGCTGACACGCTAATAACAATACGTATATATCTCACATATATAATCGAATGACAATAAGCATGATTAGGACCACGACTACCAATAAGTCTCTTAATAACGAACTCGATCGGTCGATCAATGACGGCTTGTGAAGAAAGCAAAGCTAGCTAATTAACCCTCAAACCTTACAGCGTAGTCCAAAAAATTGAATGAGCTAGGTAGCTTGAACAGTGTAACTAATTCAGACAAAGCTAATTTAAGCTCAAGTAAGAGGGGCCGGGTTGGTATTATAAAGCTGCTATTCACTGTGTCTGATATTGATAGTGTCTGATATTTGTAGTTATTTTGGTTAGGGCATCAACATCGGTCACAAAGTAGCTAACTTTGTTGTCCTTTTTTGGTACTTCATCTGTTCATCGCTAGCGATAGAGCATATATATGTACGTAGTCAGCTAGGTGCATGTAGCTTTCATTAGGTGTGGTGGCATTATTGATCTATCACCAGATGATTGATAAATAATTCAGCTACTTCTTATATATAGTAAATGTTGTTTGGTTAATTTATATTTGCATGTAGATGTTTTTTAAACAAGATTATACCTTGCGGTGTTGTGCACACCAAAAAAAAAGAACAAACAAAACACATTTATTTATAGGAAATTCATAGGATTTAAATCATATAGAAAAAAATACTCTTTGGTCCTTTGAAGCATAGGATTAGCACCCTAATATAACAATCCTATAATATCCCTATTGAATGGCTTAAGACAAGAAGATTTTAAAGGAAATTTACGCTGTGTTTTTCCCACGACTTTCTCAACTCATCTCCTCGTTTTTCGCGTGCACGCTTTCAAACTATTAAACGGTGTGTTTTTTGTAAAAATTTTCTATACGAAAGTTGTTTTAAAAAATCATATTAATCTATTTTTAAAAAAGATCAATACTTAATTAATCATGTGCTAATGAGTCGTTTTATTTTACGTGCTGAAGGGATTAGTTCCCAGCTCTCACATTCGAGCACAGCCTTAGCATGAGGTCCAACCTCATAGAAATTTTTTTTTAGTCTTTATCTCTTCTTCCATTATTATGTTTTTTCTACAATCTATTGAAACGGTCCTTTCTATATTTTTTCCAGTTTTATTCATGTTTAAATCTTACATTTATCCTATTTTCTGAATTTTCTCAATCCTATTTCAAAAGGCCTAAGATTTTTCACTTGCCCTTCATCGTAAACCCGATAATTTTTCAGATGTCGAAGTCAATATGAAATAAATGGTACCAAGTAAAGGTTTCTTTTAAGAGAAACTACAAATCTAAGAAATAGCAAAAATTATCACATGCCGTCCTAGCATGTCTAGAGCATGAATTCCTTAGAGTGCATTTGCTTCTTATTGACAAACGTATTTTTTAAAGGCAATTTTTGCTATAGAATATTACGACTTCATGGTTTTAGCTGTGGGACACCGCACGAAGTCACTTTTGGGGAAGACACTCTGTAATCTTGATTATTTGCCAGCGGACACCATGCTCATTTATTTAGTGTTTTAGTGCTGACTAGGCAAAAGCAGGCCCAAATTTTCACGCGCCAAGACCAAAATGCCCATTCCCATCTCTTTCATTCAATCTATCCCCTCAAGCCGGCTCCTTCCTCCCCTTACCCATCGACCGGAGCCGCTCTCCCTCTCCTCATCCCCTCGACTTTTTCCGCCTCCATCGCTGCATCCTCCCTACCAGCCTGCTCTCCTTCCTCCCGACGCCATGGCGCCACTCGCGACGCTTTCTTCCCTTCCATTGCCGCAAGACAAGCACTGCCACGAGCCTCAGTGTCCGGAGCAGGAGCCCAACCCACCGCAGTCACCCAAGCACCTCTCTGCGGAGGAAACCGCCACCATTGCCGCTACAGCAGCTGTAGTAGTCGCCAAGGAGCAGAAAGAGGAGCAGCGACGAAAGCAGCACGACGAGGAGGGCCTCCACCTACTGACGCTGTTGCTCCAGTGCGCGGAGTCGGTGAACGCGGACAACCTCGATGAGGCGCACCGGGCTGGGCACATCCATGGAGGCGCTAGAGGCGATGGGGATACGGTTGTCGGACTTCGCCGACATGCTGGGGTTGCCATTCAAGTTCTGCCCAATGGCTGACAAGGCCGTGAATCTTGACCTGGAGAAGCTGGGCATCACGCAGCGGGAAGCAGAGGCCCTCGGCACCAATGACGCGCGCACGACGCTTCACCCCGCCCCTTAGCGCATGCCGGGGGAGCCGGGTTGCGCCGTTGCCCGCGCGTGCTGAGGGGCCGGGTCGCGCCGCCTCCCAGGCATGCTGAGAGGAGCCGACGGAGGTGGAGGAGGCGAGGAGGGAGGGCCAAGGTGGTCGCTGGCAACGAGCGGAGGTGGGGACGAAATGTGAGAGGGAGTGAGATGTGGGGGAAGAATATGACAAGTGGGCCCAGGGGCATTTTTGACCTTTCACGTTGTTTATCTCTCCTATTCAACTGAAAATTAATATTTTAATGTCAACGCCTTCCTAATCCTCAAAGAAATATATATTACCATAATAAATCCGAGCTGCAATTAAAAATACATAGTGCATTAAACATGATATTAATCAATACATAAATAAAAATATATATATGAGTAAACAGGGCCTGAAATTTATTTGCTTTAATTTGTTGATCAATGAGACTTTGAGGATGAAATGGTTAGCTCTTTCTGCCATTCTAATATTCTCTTTCACCAATATATATATAATTCTCTACAGAACTATCAACAGTGACTTAAATAATTTATTTGCACTGAGAATAATGTTTCTTTAAAATATATGAGAGCAGACTAACCTTATTGATTAATCGCATACTCCAACTGGCTGGCTGCCACCATGGCGTGGACCTCGTTGGCTGTGCCAAAGAATTGGAATGTCAACGGAGCGAATAGAAACCAATAGACTATAAAAGGAGATATTTAAACTTTGATAGGCAATTGCACTTAAAATTTACTATCCATGCATGATGAAGGAGATATATTTAAACTTGGATATGTCATAATTGCTCATCAAATGGCTGTGTTGTACTCCCTTTGACTTCTTGGTAAAACACATGGCCAACTGACTATAACTTTTTTTTTCTGTTTAGCAATCCAAGGAATGACAACTACGAATCCTATGGATGTTACAACTGCGATTTCTATGGGAATGGTCGGATCAGGTTTCCAGAGTGACGTGGCATATCCAAAAGCTAGAGTTGCCCTATATTTTAAGCTTATCTACTGGGTTGACACGGATTATTTGTTCCGGATTTAAAAAGTAAAAGAAATTCATATTTACCCGGAGCAGTTGACCCCTTAAACTATTATTACTCATTTTACACCTTGAAATATTAAAAGCGGTTCACTTTACTCCTCTTATGCTATTTTTTTCTCTCTACATAAGTCATATTTTACAATGAAAATTTGGTAGGACGATAGATGCATTATAACTTACGTCTCAATTTTTTTTTTGAAAATTTTCTCACTATTTATTTATGTAGGTTGGAAGCACTTAAGACTGATATAAACATCAAAATTTTAAAGATCAAGTAAACAACCATGAAAAAGTTTGAAAATACCATCTAAAAACTCTAACAAATTTCGGCTTAAAATGTAACTTATATAAAGAGTAAAAAAAAATGTTATTAAGGACGAAAGTGAAGCATTTTTAATAATTTAGGGATAAAATAAGCCAAAAATAGTTTAGGGCTAAGTGACCCATTAAATTAGAGGGAGATTAAAATGGACTTTTTTTCCTTAAAAATAATTCTAAATAATTTTGTTCTGTTGCGTAGCTTAGTCCACCTGGTATAAGCTATTTGTTAGGTTTGGAATATATAATATCTACTTTTTTATAAACAAGTAGATTAATCTATCAGCTTTCATCCCTATTTCATCCACTTAGAACAAAGCAGTCTAGCTTATACGAATACCCAAAGGCTACTGGATTCCAAACATATGTATAGTAATATATGATATGCTAGATTTTATGCATCATTACATATATATCAACCAGTTAACCAAGCACTATGCTGTCGAGTGAAGGTGATCTACTCGATCGTACTTCGACAAATTAATACAGAGTACATGCTTAAACCGCAGCTACTACTTCGATCGATACAATGTTTACAAGTAAAGGAGGTAAAACGTCCCCTCGAGCTACAGCTTGATGATAAATTTCCCGCCAACCCTCTCATCAATCACCAGCTAGCCCGGATTAGCTCAGTAATCACGATGGAATTAACTATGCAGAGTAGTGAAATAGTGCATAGCTAGGGGTAGTAACAACCGTATAAAAACAATGGCGTTTGTCGTGTTATCCCCTCGATTCCGGGAAAGAGAAGGTTACTGTAAGCTAGTGGTGCAGCCTAGTTAATTTGTACGAACCGAAACACGTTAGCTAGGTCCAATAGCTCAGTGCGCACATGCAGGTGTGCACGGACTCTTGGCTAATTTATTTACCCCCAATAATATGCACCGAGTTTAAATTTCTGGAGGTGATCTATTGACATGAACAAATCACCTAGCAAATGCTGAATCAGCCCGGAAAATCTGCAACATTTGCGTCGAATCATCGATCAAACTATTCAATGTGGCAGATGAACGATCATTTTGTCATCGCCCAGCCTATGCCGCGTGCCTACTTGTCCTCTCGTACTGACTACTACTGAGCAACAGTCACCATGTTAATTGCACGGCGTGAAAAGAAAGGCAACCTTTTCTATCATGGAGTACAGAGAAAAATCAGCACTGCTTGATCGTTACTTAATTAATTTTCGATGATGGAAATGGTTAACTTGTTAGTTACCGATGAGTCGTAGTTGCAAAAGTCGATCTGTTTGACACGGAGATCGCTCGAATGGTTTCTGAACTGAAGTTTGATAGGGTGATGGGGATTGAGGGAATAGACAGTATTTGTCATTTTAGTTTTGCACTTATTTTTTATCATCAATTTTTAAAAATTTATGTAGTTTAACAACATAAGACTTATGTTTTTATATCTATCTTGAGAAATGCTTTTATAATACATAATGTGCATGTTGTTAAATTTTATGAACTCATAAAAAAACAAATTTTGCTGCAGTGCACCCAAAATTTGTGTAATTTGTTAGTAGACATTGAAAAACGTGTCACAGCTAAAATACACTCTATAAAACCAATAATTTGCTGAATGACACTCTTGGCCCAATTAGAGAGATAAATTCTTAAGAACGACGAGAACGTCCCTAGGATCACATACTTCAGACGTGACGTTAGAATGAAAATTTGAAAATTATGCAACTCTAAGCGTGTGTTTGGTTTGTGAATCAAGTGGGATGGTTTAGGTCCATCCTAGTTTTTTAGGATGAGATGGTCTCATCTATGTATTTGGCACAAAAGTTAAAATGATTCTATTTTTGAGGGTTTGGAGGATGTGGCCCACATGTCAATGAGAGAGAGAAAGTGGGTTGAATTAGTCTGCCGGTTTTTGAGAGATGAAGCTGACCCGGATCTAGAGGGAATATTTCATTTCAGGGATTATCCCATCCCACCTGTCACCAAACCAAACACCATGAAAAACGGGTTCACTCCAACCCAACCCATCATATCTCTCCAACTAAACACATTGTAAATTTGTCATCACTCTAAATACATCGTTAGCATATATCATATTCCATCTTCACTCCAGCTTTAGCTTAGAAGCTTTTGGCTCTAGGGGCATTCTCGTCTTTGTGAAAAATTTCTCTCTTCAATTGAGTTGAAAATGTTCTTTAATAAATTATTATGTTTTGAAATGTTTTTTAGCCGTAACATGTTTTTTTCATGTCTACTAGCAAATTACTAATTTGTGTGTTATATAATTTGTGTGTCTCACATAGCAAAATTTGCCTAAAAAAATATAACGAACCGGTATAAGACAGTGCCAATTTTATTGAATAGACATATACAAATTGATAGTAAAAGATATAATATCTCATTATATGACAATGTAAAATCGAATGATAAGCAATCTGAAATGGAGAGATTAGTTTGGTTTGCAAGCAGGCGCAAAAAAGGTTAACACGTCTAAGCGGTTGATACTTCCCGTACCCACCGAGCAAAATAAGCATTACTTGGTGGTTAATCATTTCTCTATCTATATAATGGAAACGGTTCTTGTACTTAGTCTGATCGCTCGAATGGCTTGCAGAGTTCGTTTGGGTGATGGAGATCGATGAAAAAGGGAGCAGTTTGGTTCTGCATCAAGCAGGCAAAAAGGCCAGCCGGCTGTAGTAGTGGTTGTTGGTGATTCAGGACGCAGATCGGAGCATGTGATGTGCAGTGCAAAATGGTACTTGGTTTTTGGACGTTTGGCTGGTGGATTTCATCGTTTTTGGTAGAGTTGGTGATATTTCGCTCGAAAACGGCGCATCCATGGGACAAGGGTTGACCAAAGGAAGGCATGGAGCAGCTGAGCTCCACTTCGACCTTTTGTTTCCTCTTCTTTTGAGATTATAAGGATACTGCCATCACTTCGCGCCTACTACTTTTTATAGGCACACACCAACGAGTGCATCATGTTTACCAACCATTTAAAGCTGAGTTCCAATCCGTAATTTCAAACAGCTACTTCCTTATTTTTCATAAGCATATTTTCGAACTACAAAATAAAACATTTAGTATAAAAGTTTTCTATCTAAAAGTTTCTAAACAAATATATCTACTTTTTAATACAAATTAATTATTCGTTAATGATTTATCTCGTTTTACGTGTCGTTTGAAATTTCAGTCAAACACCTGATCTGAACTTAGCCTCAAAATAACCGTAAATCATATAACTATAACTTTACCACCACATTGTTTAAGCCTTTAAGGTGGCTTCTTGAAAATTCATTTTATTCTTCCCTTTTTAGTTCGAGCTATAAAAGCATATGCTCTAGAACATGCAGCGTCAACTTGCCTGTGGTATTGGAGAGTATTATTGTTTGTCGCATTGGATGCTATATATGTTACTGCGTGAAGTAATTAAAGAAATGGAGGACATGAGAGTTGCTACCAACTTTCTTCGTCTAAAAAACACTAATCCTAATTCTGGCTCTGTTGTATGTCCAGATACATAATTAAAATTGGTTTTTTTTTTAAAAACGATGAGAGTAATGGATACGTAGGCAACGCTTGTTGGAGAAGCATTAGCAGAAATTGGGCTGTTCGGAAGCACGTTCTGTAGCAGTGCTGTAACTGTACTGTGCATGCAGCGTCAACCGACGCTACAGCCAGCCAATCAAAAACACTTGCCTTCTACAGCAGCTTTTTTTACACAACAAACATTCAAAACAATTGCAATTGCAGTCCAAGATTGGCTGGAAACAATTGCAATTACACAAATATTGCCTTCTATGGCGGTGTTATGCAGCTGCAGCCCAAGACGCTGCACCTAGCACTTTCAAACAGTAGCCACACTTAAAACGAAATAACTTATTAGTATATAATTAATTAAGTATTAGCTATTATAAATTTAAAAAATAAATTTATTTGTTTTTTAAAAAATATTTTTTAAAAAAACATGTTGTTTAGCAGTTCAGGAAGCATGTTAACAAAACCGAGAAAGTTGTAGTCTTGAGTTGAAGTTAGAACTCTCTCATAGAGCAAGTTTTATAGAATAGATAATTGTCACCTTTAATTTTGTCTATGTAAGATATGTATAATTCATCACCTTTTTACTAACTCTAGCTTACTAACCCAATGATTTTATTTTATTTGTTTGTCCAATTCACTCTTTCATTTATCTCTTTTTAAAAAAGTTTGTGTGTATGTTGCCCCTTGCATGATAGATAGGTGGCTCATCGTCTTTTTTCTCACTTATCTCCTTCATCTCATTATCCAATCCTACATGACACTTTTAAGAATAACACATTAAGCATTATCTTAATCTTACTCGACACGACAACAAATTGGATTGATGTTACCTTCCTTGCCACTTGTTCCATCACGCGAGGGGTATTATTACATAAGTGAAAAGACGAGAATAAGGGCCTGGTTCAAAATCGTGTTTTTTTCTCAAAACAAATTACATGAATGTAATATTATTTTTCTTATATGGGCTCGAAACCACGCTTGGATGGGTTGTAAACCACAAATTTTTACGCTGGTTTGGACCGAATACCCGAGACACCAAAAAAACATGCCAAGTCCAAGCATGCCCTAACCAAAGGCAATTTACTCGGGAATCTACTATAGAATAAGTCTATTTGCCTCCCTCATCTCTTACTCGTGGTTGAATCACCTCTCTCAACCACAAAATCGGGTATAACGCCTCTCCCATCTTAGAAAATCGGTGCAAATTAACTTCCTCGATGGTTTTGGAAGCGGTTTCGGCTGACGTGGTAGTTTGACCGCGGTTCACTCGCTAAGTCAGCAAGTGGGACCCACATGTCAGCGATTTTCAACTTATCTCATCTTCTTTCTCACCTCTCCCCTCTCTCTCCTCCCATCTTCTCTCTCCCCATTTCCGTCTGCTCCTCAAGAGGGAAGGGGAGGAACCCCAGTGCAATCATCGCCATCCCTAACTGCTGGCGAAGGAGAACAGGGGGAAGCCAGGTGAGGAGATGGTGAAGATAGGCCACTTGTCCTGCAAAATTGCAAATAGTTTGAATTAATTAAGGGATTGTACTGATAGTTTGAATTAATTAAGGGATTGTACTGACACTATTGGGAGCTCTGGCTATAAATATATACCTTGATCTCGAGTAATCTTGTATCAGCATTCAACGAACACACACACAATCGATTAAGATAGCTAATAGTGCAGTGTAGTGTTGCATATGGAGACATTAGTGGCAGCTATCGCCGCCGTGGTGATGGCCATGACAATGATGCTGTCTATGGCGCATAACTTGCCGCAGAACTTCGTGGACCTCCAAAACGCGGCACGCAGCATGGAGGGTGTCAGCGATGTGGTCTGGAACGACGCCTGTGGCGACGTACACTGATACTAACGACGGTGCACCACATCGACTGTGTACCCATCCACTCGGGAAGCTGGGAGAAGGCCGATTACGGCGAGAACCTGTTTTGGGGCTCGACTGGCGGTGAACACCGTCACCAGCTCGTGGGCACAACATGTTGGGCCGATGCCGCTACCACCCCACACTCTCTCACCTCCCCCTCCCAAGGCGTCGCCTCATCCCCCGCATCTGTCACGTGGGCTGCAGTGACCATGTTGCTCCTCTTCTTCGCATCATCAGTGGCGGCCGGTGGCGACACCAACGACGTCCCCCTGCTCTTCTTCGTCGGCAATCCAGGATGGCGGTGACTGTGTTGGGTTCCTCCCTTCCCTCTCAGGGAGCCAACGAAAGGTAGGAGAGAGAGGGGGTAGAGAGAAGAGGGGAAGAGAGCGGGGAGAGGTGAGGAAGAAGATGAGATGAGGTGAAAGTCGTTGACATGTGGGTCTCACCTGCTGTTGGCGCAGAATTTAGACCCGTCTCACAACCAAACGGGTTTCACGTTTCCACGGCGGCCTGGGAGATCTGCTTAACTCTAATGCAGGTCCAAAAGCTTGCCTAAGTGTGTGTAGAGCGTGCCAGTTGATTTGATCTGCAATCAACAAGATAAACAAGCAAACCATGTAAATAAACAATGGCCGATCGGCCAATAGGCCGATGTCGCATTGTCGTGACCTAGCCGATAGGGCAAAGCTATATCGGCTCACTTGTAATTGTGATAAAATAGCATCAGAATATAGATCTAATCTCATCGGCCTTCATCAACATGTTCATGTCAATTAGCGGCATCGGCCGATGAGGGATAAAAGAAATAACTGCACTAGCTAATACTCTAATGCAGACTTGTACAAACCAATTAACTTATATAAATATATCGATCACAGGCAAACCCTAAAGGATAACCTATAACAAATGCATTTATATTTATCAATTTAGTCATACAAGTGGTAAATACATATAAAAACATTATAGTGGTTACATGTATTAGATAAGACCGGCTGAAACCCCGGTGCTATCCTTAATTGCAATCGACAACAGGCTTTGGATTAGATCTCAAAACAGGACTAAGGTCGATAGCAACTCAAAGTGTGAATTGAGACTTAATACAAAGAAAATCAGGTCGTCGATCGCTTTTGGGGATGGTAGATGCATTGAAAGATTTAACTAAGCATAATAATTAAACTGTCGTCGGCAATAAACCCTAAAATGAGCAGATCACTGGCGAAGCATAATTAATACACTTATGAAAATCACCCAAAGCATGATAAACGACGATCACATTATCGGGGCTTAACGTGCCGAAAACGACACGCTAGCTCCGACGATGTAGATCGTCGGGTACGAGTTCTTACCTCTGCTCTGGGGAAACAAGAACTCGTCGAGATTAACCTCTGGCAAGGGTTGGCGATGCGCCAAAAGTAGATTGATTTGTGTATTGTATTGTTGTGAGAGATAATTTTACATGAGCCTTAGGCTTACATATTTATACCCATAGGCTAATAAAGATTCTAACAGAATACGACTCAAACTTTCTTAAAGATAAAAGGAAACAGATAAAGTCCTTATTGGACACTAAACACACTTTCCTAAAGATAAAAAGGAAACTAACAAACTTATCCTAATTAAAAGATACAAGCCGCATTTCCTTAGACTCGGTCTTCTCTGGATAAAATCTTCCCGAATCTAACAATAATCCGACTGCTGTTGGTATTTGGTTTAAGATAACCCCCATCGGCCGATGTAGAATTCTAGGCCGATACTAACTTCGAGCCGATATGGACCCTGGGCTGATGGGGACTTCGGGGCTTACCAAATTCTGATGTTAACACCTGCTGACTCAGCGAGTCAATCATGGTTAAACTGTCACGTCAGCAAAAACCGCTTTGAAAACAACCGAGGGAGTTGATTTGCACCAGTTTTCAAATATGAGGGAGACGTTATACCCGGTTTTGCGGTTGAGGGAGACGATTCAACCAGAAGTAAGAAAAAAAGGAGGCAAAAATAGACTTGTTTTCATCTACTGTTCCAGCCTCATTTCGAAATGTGCTATAGCTTGGTGCAGGAAATATGGCCCATCTGAGCCCATGGGGTGTTCATATTTAGGAGTAATTATCTGGGTTTGGCCCAAGTAGTTATTCTGATGGGTGGCTTTGTATTCCAGCAGTAGTGGGCTCCTTTAATGGCCCAAACTGTGATATTCTCGTTCTGGCAGGGGCTTCTACCGATTTATTAGCCCACTCGGCCACTCGTTCGGCCTGGGAAGCTGGCAGATCCGACACATAGTGACGTGGAAAAAAGTCCACCTATACTCCCTTAACTAGTGGCTGATCTGAGTCGCATCTCTCGACTTCCTTAACTATTAAAACTGTCTAAAACAACTCCCACGATAATTTTAAGATCGGTTTACGCTGACATGATGTTCATGTGACAGACCAGTCATCAAATAAAATAAAAAAAATATAGTGGAGCCCACTTGTACCCTTTCTACACTAACCCCTCCCCCTCTCTCTCCCTCTCTCTCTCCCCCTTTCTTTTTCTCGGCCTGAGAACAGCAGGGTGCCGGGACGACGACCGGGAGCGGCGGCGGCGGCGGCGGGACGGCGACCAGCAAAACCCTCTTTAAATCCCGTCCCTTGACCTCGCCCTCGAAGGGGAACTCATCCATTCCCCCCCAATCCCTCGTGCCGCTCCTTTCCCCACTCACCAATGGCCGCCGCTGCGTCAACGTCACGCCTCCTCCTCCACCACCACGCCTCTGCCGCCGAATCGAACCGCGAGCGCCACCAGAAGCAGTAGCAGCTCAGGTATTCCTCCAAGTCGTCTTCTCTCGCTCTGATGCGGTTGCGCCATGGCAGCGGCTCTGGTGGTTCCCGCCTTTTGTCGCCAGTCGGGACGGTGTTGCCCAACCGGGTCACTCCGTTCTCCTACAAGGAAGGTGGCGAGGAGGATGACGGCTTCAGCGACCACCCGCGCGAGGAGTGCGGGCTTGTCGGGGTCGTGGGGGACCCCGATGCGGCGTCGCTGTGCAACCTCGGGCTGCAGAAGCTACAGCACCACTGGGAGTAGGGTGCTGGGATTGTCGCCGTTGGGGGTGACAGGAAGCTCAAGTCGGTCACCGGGCTCGAGCTTGTCGCCGACGTGTTCAGTGGCCCCACCCATCGCTATTGGGCACGTGAGGTACTGCACTGCCGCCGCACATCCCCGCTCGGTCGGCCACTCTGCCACCAACGCCAGGACGGAAGGGGCCGGGGTGGGAGAGAGAGGAGATCCCCGCCATCGTCTCGCTGCTGCTCCCCGTCCTCGTCCCGGTGCCCTGCTGCTGTAAGGCCGAGAAGAAGAGAGGGGGAGAGAGGTTAGTAGAGAGAGGGGTATGACAGGTGGGCCCTATTTTTTACAAAAATTAATTTAATGATTGGGATGTTACGTAAACGTCACGTCAGCAAATATCACTGTCAATACCGGAGTCAAATTGCACCGCTTTCAATAGTTGGGGAATCTGATATTACGGTTGAGGAATGCAAATCAGATTAGACTAAAGCCTGAGGATGTCAAAATTGGACTTATTCATAGTGACGCCGGGAACAAATAAATTTATTGACTCACCAAAGAATTAAAATTTGGCCCATAATAAGATTCCACCGTAAAGAAACACTTTATGCTCCAGCTAATTGAAAAACTTTAGGCTTATCTAGTTATCTTAAACAAAAAAAAATTGGGTGTGAAGATTAATTTATTTACTAACTAGTAGTTCAAACAAATTTGAATTAAATTTGGACCTATATATATATACTTTTTTTGGTTAATTTTTTTTATTCTAGGCGTGTTGCCATATAAACATATAATTACCAAACAATGTAATATAAGCTTGTGAAATATCATTGAACTTGAGCTGTTTTTTTTTACAAGGAGTGGTATTCACAGAAGATGAAAAAATCCAAAAAAAACATTTTCAATTCGAGCTGAATTTGGGTATTTCAAATTCTATAGCCCGGGCACCATGACACCCCAATTCCGCGTCTATATATATATATATGTACATGTATACATATATATATGTATATATGTACATGTATACATATATATATGTATATATGTATACATGTATACATATATATGTATATATGTATACATGTATACATATATACATATACATATATATACATATATACATATATATGTACGTACATACATACATATATATATATATATATATATATATATATATATATATATATATATATATATATATATATATATATATGTGTGTGTGTGTGTGTGTGTGTGTCTGTCCATGCAGGCTTGGCTCATAAATCAAATTAGAGATCAGCAATTTATAAAACCTCCGTAATCCGTATCAAAATTTCGGCAACTGAGTACAATCAAAGTCTCTCATGCTGATAATGCTCTAATGTGTTGTGCTCTATTAATACATACGAGACAATGCTTTGGCCTTATTTTAAAAAAAAAGAGAGATAATGCTCGAATGTGGTCCTCCTCATGGTTGTGGGCAACACGACAGTTTCTTGAAGCAGCTCTGAGAAAAAAAAAAAGGCATCGCTGTTGTCTTCTTTTTATTAGCCAAGCTGTTGGCATCGTTGACGATCAATACAAGAGCACTTGATCTCTCTGTGTGATGCAAAAGTTCATGGTGACCATTAGCCAACACAGCAAGCTGGGTGAGAAAACGAAGTATGAACTATACCTCACTACTTAAGCTGAGTTTCGAGAGCGCATTTTCAGTTAGGTAATCTGCCACGCAAATTACTCTGATAAAACAATTTTAACACCTCCAGTTTGTTAAACTGAAGTAGTAACAGACTGGGATCTTGTTGCTGACATTGCCTGTTCGTTGTTGATGCAGCACTCGAGAAAGATCCAGGCCTGGAGCATCAGCAAATTTGCCACGCCAGCTCATGCGAAGAAAGATTCAGAAGATGTGTCTGAATTGCATGCATATCGCTCCTAGTACCTTCTGCTGACGAAATTACAGAAGACAAACCACTGTCTTGAGAAAGTCAATGTCTTCTTCTATCGTTTTCGCCAAAATGTGAGCTAACCCTAAGTAGTTGGAGAGCTCCCATCTATCACTATTAGAATACCTCGTGCGTCCCACTCTGAAGGTGCATGCTTTCAGCTTTACTTCATCAAAATATGATGCAATCGCTAATAAGAAACTATCGATAAATTTGCAATCTTTGACGCAGAATCGAGTCAATCAACCAATCATACATTCATACTAGTATAAAATATTCATTTATATATTATATGTACACATGGAGAAGTACATGATGAAATCGGAAAATAAATTACTGATTATTTTCTCCTAGTACTTGGTCAAGGTTTCGGCTGATTTTCTTCTTTATCCAACTTTTCCAACTCACATTTCTTTTTTCGCGCGCACGCTTTTCAAACTGCTAAACGGTATGTTTTTTGCAAAAAGTTTCTATACGAAAGTTGCTTTAAAAAATCAAATTAATCCATTTTTGAAAAAAAAATTAGCTAATACTTAATTAATCACGTGCTAATGGACCGTTCCGTTTTCCGTACACTTTGCCTGTGTTGGGAGCACCAACAAACGAACAAAGCCTTAGGATGCTTGCTTATTATCAAACCAAATTCTTCCCGTGCGTAAAAAACAAAATATATTTCTACGATTTTTCATGGCCCATCCATTGCATCACAATATTTGATGAGGGATTCACAAAAGTACCACAAGAGTGTAAAGCACCATCCCTACCTCGAAATAAATGACCTTGCCACATTGCTTTCCATCTTAATATCATAGCGTCATAGGCATATTAATATTATTGAGACAAGAAACTAGAATTCTGGAAACAACAAATTGCCAGAGAAAAGGGAAAAAAAAAGATCATTGCACTGATGACTAGACTACAAATAGGATTGCTTTGAAATGCAACGAAGCAAGGCTCTCATACCTGCCAACTTGGAAACAACTAGTTCATAGTTGGCATACCGGCTACGTGCCAACTGTAGTTAACTACTAACAAATTTGGAAATAATAAATATTGTTTGCCTCCATGATCCAATGATTCAGATCTCTTCTTAATTATAAATTTGCAAGCTATAACCATTATTTGTGCCATATATTTCTAAAACAAGGCATCAGGACCCTACTCGTGCAACTGCCTCACAAGCATGCACTACACACTAGTACAGAAACAGCCTTTCCGTGCGGGCCGAAAGGCACCTTTCCGTGCGGAAGGCCTGCTCGCACGCGCGAAAAGGTCTGGGAAAAGACCATTTTCGCGTGCGGTCGGCCCAACCGCACGGGAAGATATTTTACAAAAACGGAAGCAAATGAAGGAGATGATCGAACACATTACCTTTTATATTGATTTCAATCGAAGATTTTAACTCTACCAAAAGAAAATGCCTATTTTTGAAGAGAGAAACCGAGTTAAAATAAATTCAAATATCTTCACATTAAACCAACAAAAAACCTTTAAAAGTGGAAGCAAATGGAAGAGAAGATCAAACATGGTACCTTTTGTATTGATTCCAATTGAAGAATATAAGTTGAAAACCTTCCCCCCTATAATTGCATTTTTTTGGAGAGAGAAACACCAAGTTCAAATGGCACTGTCGGGGGGTGGGAGCTGTTTTATAGTGCATCATCCCGTGCGGTCGGCCCAACCGCACGGGAAGATCCATTATCCCGTGCGGGTCGCTTAAGCAGACCGCACGGGATAAGCGATCTTCCCGTGCGGGTCGCGTTAAGTGGACCGCACGGGATTCTTATCTCGTGCGGTCGCACTTAACGCGACCGCACGCGATAATGAGTTATCCCGTGCGGTCGGCTTAAGCCGACCGCACGGGATAACTTATTATCGCGTGCGGTTCAACAGCCGGCCCCCTCGGGACCGGTTTTTCCAGGCGCGGCCACTTATGGCCCGCCTGGAAA
>BDMV01000006.1:37302708-37365664 GCA_008326285.1 Oryza officinalis | reverse complement strand
CCGGTAATTACATGTCTCTTGTTCCGACATTTCTTACACATACTTGTTTCACTCAAAATATTGATGTATACAATTTTTTTCAACATAGTGTTTTAAACAACCACCACAGACTAATTTATGCGGATACTACGTATGCGAGATGCTTAGACTCAACGGGAGATACACTACAAAGTTTGAAAAAGTAAGTCGAGAGAAAATATCTTTTCACACATTATAAGATCTTGTATAACTTTCCTAACTATAACAATGTGTATTCCTTCTGAAACAGATCCCGTCCGTTCCAGTTGTAGCGAACCGGTTCGACGATCGAACCATACTAAACTTGTGTGCAGATATTTGCCGCTTCATCCGCCGCGATGTCTGCAACCATTTGGGCGATTTCTACGATCCGGAGAGCCAGCTTGCGACGGAGGATACCTTCAAACGACTTAGAGAGTGGGAAAAAGAACATATGTATAGTAGCTAGCTAGTACAAATATTTCTAATTAAGGATATATTTTATGTGGTTTTTTAAACTTCTGTAAATTGCGAGACGCGGTGATACGTATATTATATACATATGTGATGCATGCGTACAAATTTAATATCTTAATTCCATGAAAAAATAATTAATTACGTTCAATATTCTTAATACGAGACATGTGTATGTATACTATTACGTACTGAGAGTGAGAGAGACGGAAAGAGATAAGGTAATATATTCACATAAAATAATAAACAACATATAAAATACTATTTTACTATTTTATATGCACATAAAAAAATGGGCAGATCGCTTATCCCGTGCGGTCGCGTTAAGTGGACCGCACGGAATAAGCGAATGCCGTGCGGTCCACTTAACGCGACCGCACGGGAAGATCGCTTATCCCGTGCGGTCTGCTTAAGCGGCCCGCACGGGATAATGGATCTTCCCGTGCGGTTGGGCCGACCGCACGCGAAAATGGTCTTTTCCCAGACCTTTTCGCGCGTGCGGGCAGGCCTTCCGCACGGAAAGGTGCCTTTCGGCCCGCACGGAAAGGCTGTTTCTGTACTAGTGTATATCTTTTTTATGATATTATATCAATGTTAGTAGCGGTTTAAAAAGAAAATGATGGAAAGTAATCTATGATGAAAAGAAAACTAAAACCTCTCAAAAATTCATTTTTTTATGCAACCGATAAGCTTACCCACAGATGACGAGAGACTAAATAATAAACATGGGTTATAAACTGGTCGTCGCGCCAATAGACACGCTTATTTTATCCTTTCCAATCAGCTGAGGTTACTCCCAGAGTAGGAAGGTTCATAGTGAGAACATGATTAGCCATGAGCCCATGAACTAGACAATCGCCCTTGAATAGTCAACATGTCAGGTTTTTGGTTTGGCCATGAGCCCACGAGTACGTGTTATTTTGTCTGTCGACTCGTTCTCGACGACTTTAACTCTTCTATATTGGTCAATGAAATCTCTTTTCCATGCAAGAAAACAGAGCTACTCTCTACTTCATTCGTCTCGTAAAAAACCAAACTAATATGAAAAATAATATTTTTTAATAAATAAATTAGACTGGTCTATGTTCAGATTCATTGTACTATAAAACATCACATTTTGTCTTAGGTTGGTTTTTACAGGACAGAGAGAGTATGTCCCAAAATATAAAAAATTTTAAGGATATGACATATCCTAATACAATATCCAAATTTATTATACTAGGAATTGAAATACTTTCCTAAAACAGGACACTTTTAGCAAAATATGTAGTACTACATCATACAAACAAAATTTGTTGGGACTTCACTTTCGGTAACCAGTCAAATCGCTTCGAGGCCAAGTTCTTTTAGCTGATACCTTTAATAACAAAGTAAAATTATGTCACATCATTGGAGACACCTTGACCTTTGGTGGAAAGTTTTCACAGATATATGTATACAATATCAAGTTGGGCCATTGGTTGCAACTGTAGCTATGACTGGTGTTCATTTGCTACTCCCTTCGATCAAATTTGTTTTTTTTAAAAAAATGAACAACACATACCATGTGATATTTCATATTGATATAGCAAAAAAAAATAAAATTACGACATTGAGAGACTATAGTTAGGAAAGAAAAAAATCACCACCACACACTAACACCACCTACACATAGCCTAGAGAACTAGCGTCGCACCGGCCATCGTTAGACCTCCCATGAAGCCACCACCGAACCACCCAAAACCTCCAAACAACTGAAATAACAGTCTCCTAGACTTCATGAGAAAGGGATGCAAAGGGAAAGGATGAGAAAAGAAGATTTGCTCGTCCCTCGTGCAAGGCAATCACCATTGTGAAGCGTCGACTCATATGTCTGAAGGTGGAATAGGTGGAAACAAGATCTTCTATATGGCACCATGGAGGACACGATTCCATAGCGTTGCCACCGTTCGTATAGGGAATTTGGACATTGCTTTCACCGGGAGAGTTTCGCTAGAGGGGAAGTAAGTCCCCTCGACAATGCCCTTTAGAGGGATCGCAACACTCAAGAGTGTTATTGTTGTTGGCCTTGTGAGTCATCGGGCTAGGTTTTCACCATTGTGAAGCGTCGACTCATATGTCTGAAGGTGGAATAGGTGGAAACAAGATCTTCTATATGGCACCATGGAGGACACGATTCCATAGCGTTGCCACCGTTCGTATAGGGAATTTGGACACTGCTTTCACTGGGAGAGTTTTGCTAGAGGGGAAGTAAGTCCCCTCGACAATGCCCTTTAGAGGGATCGCGACACTCAAGAGTGTTATTGTTGTTGGCCTTGTGAGTCATCGGGCTAGGTTTTACCTGCCGCCCGTCCAACACTTGTAGTCATAACCTCAACGCCCATTAACAACCAAAACCTACCGCCCGTCCAACACTTGTAGTCATAACCTCAACGCCCATTAACAACCATTGATGTAACGTCCCGCCTCCACGAGGCCGGGCCCGCTTACATCTAGCAGCTTAAATAAGACATAGACTGCCCTCACAAACCAACACCAGTCTTTTCTGCGCATTTTGTGCTCACTCGTGCGCAGTCGGTCACCCATCCATAGATTTCTGAGCACCCGGGAAGGACTGCCCGGTCGGTCACCCATCCCTAGATTTCTCCAGGCCAAGCATGCTTAACTTTATAGTTATTTGGAGATGGGCTTCCGGAAAAGAAGTTACAACTTATTAGCATGAGTATCCTATCAATCCTATTATGCCTTGGGCCGGGGTGTTACATCAATCTTTTGTCACGCCCTAAACTAGTCCCGAACGGAGGCCAGAATAAGACGATCCAAATTAACATGTATACCTGTACCAGTCCCAGGAAACAATGCTGGTACAACAGGAAGACAGAATATCACAACAACAGCGGTCTCTTTATTAAGAGTAGAATTACAACCAAGGTTGGAACTGTGGACAGACCCCGAGTTCGCAACAGCATTACAAAAAGGCGAAAGCGAAAAGGCGGAGACTAACCCTAAGCCACAAGCAAAGCCTTGGGGAAAGGCCGAAACCCTACTACAGCTCGTAGTCTGCTTGCTCCTGAAAGAACTCTTCTTCAGCTGAGTCCACATCTGCGTCTTCGAGAACTGGGGGGGTTATTTATATAGAGCAAGGGTGAGTACGGGAGTACTCAGCAAGTCAAGGGAATTAAGTGTTTGATGCAAGCTTCAAAGAAGAGCCGGTTATTTTTCACATTCGATTTTAGTTTAAGACTTTCGGAAACAACTAAGTGAGTGCTTCTCAATGACACAGACAAGAAAGTGCGTCTCGTCCGGCCGGAGCAGTGAAATTGTATGGATTGATTCTTGTCGGTACGAAAGGCTTCCTGCCAATCGTTCACCGACACCGGCTGTACCAACAACCACAAGTCAAGCACGTCGGCACGAGAGGCTCCCTGCCGATCGTTCACCGACACCGGCTGTACCAACAGCCACAACTCAAGCACATCGGCACGAGAGGCTCCTTGCCAATCGTTCTCTGACACCGGCTGTACCAACAGCCACAACTCAAGCACCGAAAGAAAATCTCACACCAACAGCAGTTCACAAAGTAGTAGACAAAACTACGCTAAGGAATCACCTCACATCCGCCCATGACCATGGGCACGGCTGTTCGAACAGTTGTTAACCTCTGCAGAGGGGGTACACTTTACCCACACGACGTTACTAACCCTGGGTCACCCAGCCCGTGCCTCACAGCCACGTCTGGCGACCTTGAGGCTTTCACGACAAGGCATTTCGAAAGCCGACTCAGGGTCATCTTATGCCAACGAGAGGGGTCCCACGGACCAACACCAGGTTAGGTCCCAGACCATACCGTGCCAGGAAGCCCAGGGGTCCTCCCTGACACCACCTCGGCGAATCCACTTGTCCCTTGGCATCAAGATTTCCCTGACCTAGCTAGTTACTTAGCCAGGGGTGTCCCATATCACCCATGTGGTCGTACTTGACATATGCTCGGATGTTATTCCCAAGGAATCGGTCCTTAAAGCGAGAACGGGCAGACCGTACCTCTAGTACGTCTCCCGCACCGCGTGTTTTGGAAACTCACTTTATTTTCAAGTCACCGACCCAAGTGTCGGGTTTTTCAAGCATTTTGTAAACTCAAGTTTTACCCAGTTGATCATTTTAAATTTTGAGGGAAGACTCGATATTCGTACGCGGGGTGCGAATACCGAGACCTCACCTGAAGGGTGACAAGGGGTGTTAGGGTATTCAATAATCAAGGAGGTTAAATGCAGCAAGTGGGTAGGGCCTATCGGTTGTATTACGAACCAAGGCCAAGGTGTCAAGTGTAACCTAAATAATGCATAGTTTGCAAAAGAAAATACTTAATTTTAAATTATGGGTTCAATTGATCAAAGGTGACTTGCCTTGCTCGAGATCTTGAGCTTTTTCCTCGAAATCCGCGCACTGCGAGTCTTCCGGCTCCGAAGCTACACGCGAAACGAGACGACTCAACACAACGATAAAAAAGAAGCCCTATTAATGACCACTAAGCGTACCATTAGATAGATCTCGATTTTTGAGGAATTCTGGAAGTTGAACGGAGTCAATCAGGCGAACGGTTGAGAAGATAAGAATTTCCTAAGATTAAATGATTTTCTGTCTAAAGGAAAATGAATTATTAATTCCCTTGAAAAAGAAAAAGAAAAGGGATTTGAATTGGACTTTTATTTTGGGCGCCTAGGTGTGGCCCAAAGGAAAGAAACGGGCGCGGCCGGGCAACACGGGCCGGCGCGCGGAGGAACGGCCCAAGGCCGAGTAGTGCGCGGGGGAGGCCGACGGGAGAAGTTCCGAGGGGAGGTCTTTTTGGCAATGCTAGTGCGGTATCAATTGATGGAAACACTCATTTGTGTACATGGGCTCCAATAAAAGGTGTACCAGTTTGTTCAGCATTTGTTGACAGGAAAAGGGTGTACAACTCCTTGATTCCAGCCTTAAAGATAGTAATACCTGTTGTTGCAGTTACTATCACCTTTTCATTTCTTCTGATAATTCATTCAAGGAAGCCAAAGCTAGTAAAGCCACATCTACAACAATTCAATGGGCATAGCAAAAGGATTACGTATGAAGATGTTGTGAAGGCCACAAATAGGTTTTCTTCTGCTAACTTGATTGGATCAGGATCATTTGGAATGGTTTACAAAGGCTATCTGGAGCATCAACAAGATCAAGTCGCCATAAAGATTTTTAACCTTGACACATATGGAGCACACAGGAGCTTCTTTGCAGAGTGTGAAGCCATACGAAATGTCCGCCATCGAAACCTAGTAAAAATCATTACTTCATGCTCTTCAGTGGATTCCACTGGAGCAGACTTCAAAGCATTGGTGTTTGAATACATGCAGAATGGGAACCTAGAAATGTGGCTGCATGCAAAGAAACATGATCATAGCGAAAGAAATGTTCTAACTTTAAGCCAAAGAATCAATATAGCCTTGGACATAGCATCTGCTCTGGATTATTTACACAATCAATGTGCATCCCCACTAATACACTGTGACCTGAAGCCAAGCAATGTTCTTTTGGATCTTGATATGGTTGCGTATGTCAGTGACTTTGGTTTAGCAAAATTTATGCACAACGAATCAAATGTACATCAAGATATTTCAACAAGTTTGGCTTGCTTAAAAGGATCAATAGGATACATCCCACCTGGTAAGGCAGCTTACTTTGTAAATAAATGGTTGTGTATTTTCTTAACATAATTATAACCAAACTACAATAATAGTTTCTAGTTATGAAAACTATAATATTTAACTTAAATGCAGAGTATGGCGTGAGCAATGAGATATCAACCAAGGGTGATGTCTATAGTTTCGGAGTGCTTTTGATAGAAATGGTAACAGGTATTAGTCCGACTGATCAAATATTCAATGATGGTACAAGCTTGCGTGAAGTTGTTGCTAAAGAATTTCCCCAGAACACTAACCAGATTGTTGACCCCATCGTGATAAAAGACGAAATTGATACCACTCAGGTGATGCAGAACTGCATAGTTCCATTGTTGAGAATAGGACTCTCTTGCTCCATGACTTCACCCAAAGACCGATGGGAAATGGGTCAAGTTTGTACGGAGATACTCAGAATCAAGCATATATTCTCAGAGGTAGAAAGTGATCAATGAGCATACCGTTACTAGTGTGTTGGCACAAGCTCCAGCGCCATGCTGTTGAGCTCCAAGTCATCTATCTTATGTGTAACTTGCTGAATTGCTTTTAAAGCTTTATTGTAACAGAGCTGAAACTTCTGGCATTTGTTGATGCAAGTTTTATAGATTGTTCTGCTTGCAACTTGCTAACAAATTTCCTGAAACATCATTATAGTTCTGCTTGCAACTTGCTAATAAATTTCCTGAAACATCATTATAGTCTGCTTTAAACATGCTTTGAAACACCTAAAATAAGGAGACTCAATGGAAAGTTGGGAACTTGTGTATTCGAGCTCCATACAACGAAGACAACGGAAGAAGATGGCAGGCAAGCTTCACGCCTTCACCGAGGCCTGAAGAAGACGATGCGCTCAGACGGTCGCCACCGTCGAGGGGCATGGTGGTTGATGCCAGCAGCTAGCCGCTTGGATAGGCGACGCGAGGAGGCGCGGTCGCGTGGATCGACGCCGGCCGAGCTCATAGACGCCGGGAGGAGGCCAGACAAGCGGATACAGACGGGGAGGCAGCCGGCCAGGACGTGTCGGCGCCGGGGTCGAGGTCATCCCGGGAGGCGGCGGCGCAGGGAGAGCCTGTCCTGAGCGGCGGTGGCGCAGTGCGAGCCCATCCAACCGGCCCTTCTAGGTTTCAGCCCAAAAATCAAATGAAATCACAAATCTCGCGGTACACTCCGTCTGAAATCGGTTGGCCAATGGCTGATAATAGGCCAAACGATGTATTTGTGATAAAAAATAATTTATAGATAATATATATATATATATATATTTAATGACTTAAAAATCAATATTAAATAAAAAACTATAATGAATAAACTTAAAATTAAAATTAAGTTTTAAGATTCAAATTTGGTAATATAAGTTGCAGCGTAAAAAATGTGACCCTTCCTCCCGACTCCAGATAACCAGGAAAAAGCTAGGACTACCTCTGTTCTAAAATAAGTTTATTTTTATCCATCTCACACATATCGATACAAAATCAAAAAGATTATAATACCTCTACTTTATTAAATACCAATGCAGCTATTTCTCACTCTGTCTTCTTCCAATATAATTATTCTCTACTTTCACAAACTCCGATACAATGATTATTTTAAAAATAAATTTATTTTAGGATAAATAAAAAAAGCTAAAAAATAAACTTAATATATAACGAAGGAAGTAATTGCATTGCACACACTTGGCACAAACAATGCAATAATAGCATAGGCAAGAATGGCTCAGACAGTTCTTTGTCCCATGCGTGATTGCGTGCCTAAGGTGAGCATCATTTCTCAGAAACATGCTCCTTTGCAGTATTGTCTTTTACCTTTGAATATATATAGCTGACATTTGAGTTCATATTTAACGGGCTCACATATAGTGACGTATATGAGAGGACAGTATCGCAGAGGAAACTTATCCTCCTTCTGGAGAGCAGCATTGCGAGACGGCAAGGTCCCTCCGGCGGTCCGGCCTGCAAAGCCAGCATTGTCTAGATCGTCACAACGCCGTACGCCAGTGCGACCGCTGCAACTTCTGAAGGATTCGCCGGCCCGGTGGGCTCCGGAGCGTCGACACGGAAAATCAGGATTTCTGCGGTTGTCCCGAGAAGTTAACTGTGCCAGCCTCAATGACAAGCATCAGGGGCTGAACAATAGCCAGCATTTATCTGCAACATTACTCAAGTGCTTTAAGTTTAACAATAATCTGTTCCTAACATGCCAAAAGACAATTTCATTCAACATAAAGTCCATTTCATTTCATTCAACAAGATGCCATTACATTTCATAACACAATTTCAGCCATTCCTAATGATAACATACATATTGGTCGCTACAGTAAATACACATGCAGCTACTACACATTTTAGTAACATAATAATTTCACTACAATTTTTATCAATAAGCCCATTTGGCACAGCCCCAGCTCCACCTCTCTTAGAGCTGAAGCTCAACCAAACAATTTCAACTCCACTCAAAAGAGAGTGGAGCTAGCTGAAATGCTCTTACAAAAATGAACTAGAAAAGTGAAACTGAGTTTAAGCAGCTCCACAGCTCTACTTCAGACTCAACTTTTGAAGTTAAAATTAGAAGTAGAAGTCCTACCAAACAGACCCTAAATTCATTTTCTTAACTAGCTGCTTGTCAACCACTTATGCATCCTGCCTCCATCTAACTGCTTCTGACTGCTCAACAAGGCCTTTGCTCTGCACATGCACCACCGACTGTGAAACCATATGCGGGCTGCCTCCTTGTACATGCCTAGATAGAAAACAAGCTTTTAATATACCCTCTCTTAATAAAATAGTACTCCCCAGAATCCTTTTCCCAAGTACCAAAATTGATATCCCGTTCCATCTCGCTACAAACAATGCCATAAAATGAAACCTAACTCTACTAAAAATTAAACCAATACTCTACTAAACCAATCTGAACTCACATAGTGACTTGAGCAGGTGTAAAAGATGTGTCCTTTGTTATCAGGAGTCTTTGCCTTACACTGAACAATCATCCTCCACTCGCATTTCGGGCAATCGACCAGAGGGAGCTCGGGCTTACCCATCTGCTGAATCGACGCTGATGTCCTAGCTAGATCCCCCATCCATGGCGGCGACGAAAATGTAGTCTTCAATGGTCTATATGTCAAAATGGACCACCTGGGGCAGTGTGATATGGAGATTGAGGCTGGGTACGGTGAGGGCTAGGGATTTGGACTGTGCGATGAGCTTGCACAATGAACTAGCTAGGGAACTTGATGTGGGGAAAAATTACACCAATACTCTACTAAACCAATCTGAACTTACATAGTGACTTGAGCAGGTGTAAAAGATGCGTCCTTTGTTATCAGGAGTCTTTGCCTTAGACCGAACAATCATCCTCCAGTCGCATTCCGGGCAATCGATCAGAGGGAGCTCGGGCTTACCCATTTGTTAAATCGACATTGATGCCCTAGCTAGATCCCCCATCCATGGCAGCGACGAAAATATAGTCTTCAATGGTCTATATGTCAAAATGGACCACCTGGGGCAGCGTGATACGGAGATTGAGACTGGGTACGGTGAGGGCTAGGGATTTGACTGTGCGATGAGCTTGCACAATGAACTAGCTAGGGAATTTGATGTGGGGATCTGTGATATGATGGTCAGGAAAATAGAAGGGGATCTTTGCAGGATTACCCCCCAGCGGGTCGATGCTGCATGCCATGTCAGTGATCAAAGCGTGTCGTGGTTAGTTCGGACCACTAATAGACGCCAGATTGAGTTTAGGGGTTTAATAATGCACTTTGAGAGTTCAGAGATCTAGACGACACACCTGTATAAGTTTAGAGACCATCCGTTTACTTTATTATTACTCATAGAAAAATCATAGTCAAAGTTATGTTTTAGAGATCGTATCATTGTCCAAAACATAGAACCACACAGAGTAAGGTCACCGTAAAAGGGCTTATGCCTCCAGTTAACTATTGCACGTACTAGGATTCTTGATGACTACTTTTGACTCTATATTACAAACGTACAGGTAGGATAAAATATTTAAGAGTAAATTGCATTGGTGATACATAAACTTGACAGGTGGGTATAATATAGTATACAAACTTGTAAAACGTTTGTTTTAGTGCATGAACTTGTCTATAATACAGGCAGAACAAGGCCAAAACGACAAGCTGTGGCCAATAATGTTGAATTAAAGTTTACTTAGAATGGCATATGCAGTTATGCACACGCAAGGGGTCATAAGGCATGCTACATATGTGAATAGCCCTCTACTTGGTATTTATTTTTGTTCTTCAACTGTTTTTAATTCATTGCATCCTTCGTTTATATTTTATATTATTTGTTTCTGTACTTAGTGTCTGTTATTATATATTTGTGTCAAAGGGCTATACTCCGACCATGGTATTTATAGAGTATGGAGATCGTTGGAACCATTGGAACCAGGGTATACGCGAGATTGAAGTAAAAGACATAGGAGACCGGGATTTTTATACAGGTTCGGGCCCCTTAACTAACAGGTAATAGCTCTACTCCTGTCGGTGGCATGGGACCGGGGGTATCATGACTAGAGGCTTGAGTAGCCGCGGTCACCCACGTGGCCCGACCCCCTCGGGGGGGTCGGGCCCGAGGGTGACGTGGCCACCCCTCCCTCTGTCTCCCCGAGGGGTCGGGCCTCTCCCGTTTCGGCCCCGAGGGCTGGGGCGCCCCGACCCCCTGTGATTTTGGCGCCACGTGTGTGGGTTAGGTGAGCACAGCAGGGCTCACCTAACCGCATTTATAGCGGATCAGACGAGCGCGCCACGCCGCATTTAATGCGGCGCAGCGCACGCTTATCCGGTCCGTGACCGGTCGCGGTGTGTGACCGGTCACAGACCGGTCAGATCGCGGGTTAGGTGGCGACAGGCGGCCTGTGGCACGCCTCGCCCCGTCCCGTCGGAATGATGAGAGCCTCCTGGCTCTCGTCCCTAGCCGGAGCCGGCGTGCTAACTCCTGGAGTTGGTATGTCAGTCCCGGTCAGATCCATTCCAGACTTCAGCGCAAGCATGGCAAGGAAGTCGCTTGCCGTTTAATGAAGGTTGAATCGGGCGTCCACCGGGAGATCTGGCGAGCGGGGCAGGAGGCGTGTACCGTGCCTGTCAGAGGTCACTTCCGGCTGTAGACTAGCCCTCATTGTAAAAAGAATGTTTCCTTTCTTAGGCAGCTGGAGGCCCATGTGGTGACCCCTGGCCAGATAAAAGGAGGCCCAGGCCTAGGAAAGAAGGGCGGACTTCGGCGAATACGCGCTGGAGACCGAACTCTCTTTGTACTGTCGGAGACCCTCAGATCCACCAGAACACAGGAGTAGGGTGTTACGCTTCTCAGCGGCCCGAACCTGTCTACGTCGCCCGCGTCTTGTGCGTTTCCTCTCTCGCTGACGTTCCTCAGAGCGAGGGCGAAGAACCTCACTTAGCGCCCTCGGCCGAACCGGCAAAGGGGGGCCCGCGCGGTCTCCCGGTGAGGAGCCCCTCGCTCCGTCATCTGGCGCGCCAGGTAAGGGGCGCGCGTGTCTTTCTAAGCCCTCATCCTCTTTCGTGTGTGCCAAGCTTCTCCCACTCAGCCCTATGGCCGAACGGGCAGTGGCGCACAGCCTCTCTCCGAGCGCTAGCGGAGATGACAGGGAGCAGAACCTGCGCTGTCGGGCTCGCACCCCGCCGTCCCCCTCTCGCTGAAGTCTTGGGCGGGGGAAGGCGCTCGAGGAGGTCGAAGGATCCGCGACCTCGCCGCTCGCGGGCGACGGGGGAGGACGGCGAGACGGGGCGCGTCGCCGCCTCGTCTACGGCGATGGCGGCACGTCCCAGGGCGCGCTCCAGGCTGCGGGCGCGCTCCTGCGTCACCCGCCTGTCGTCCCCGATCCAGAGACTCCAGCCCGACATTGGCTGGATGACGTGACCAACTTGGTCATGACGGCGCAGCAGCGCCTAGGCGCCGGCGGGCAGTCCTCCGCCGCCGGGGCCTCTGGCGCTGCCGCCGCCGGCTCAATGTCGTCAAGGCGGAGGGCGCGGCGAACGACGGCCGTTACACGCCGTTCGTCCGCCGTTCCCTCGTCAACGCCTCCGACCCAAGAAGATGTGCGTGGGGGGCCGGATGCCCGGCTCGATATCGAGCGCCGGCGCGACGCTCGTCGCGCCGCCCACGCAACGGAGGGCGCTTCCTCGTCCGGAGCGCCACTTCGGTCCGGTCATGGGGGCCGGCCCCCCGTGTCCCCGGTCGGCGGTGCCGGCTATCGAGCCTTTGTGGCGAGCCTTCGGAACATCCGTTGGCCCCCAAGGTTCCGGCCCACCATCACCGAAAAATACGACGGAAGCGTCAACCCCGCCGAGTTTCTCCAGATCTACACGACCGGGATCGAGGCCGCGGGGGGTGACGACAGGGTCATGGCGAATTTCTTTCCCATGGCCCTGAAGGGTCAGGCGCGGGGTTGGCTAATGAACTTGCCACCCGCGTCGGTCTACTCTTGGGAGGATTTGTGCCAGCAGTTCACCACGAACTTTCAGGGCACATATCCGCGCCCAGGCGAAGAAGCGGACTTGCATGCGGTACAGCGAAGGGACGATGAGTCTCTTCGCTCGTACATTCAGCGGTTCTGTCAAGTCCGCAACACCATACCATGCATCCCCGCACACGCGGTGATCTACGCGTTCAGGGGGGGCGTGCGGCACAACCGCATGCTCGAGAAGATCGCCTCCAAGGAGCCCCAGACCACCGCGCAGCTTTTTGAGCTCGCGGACCGTGTGGCTCGCAAGGAAGAGGCCTGGACCTGGAACTCCTCCGGTTCTGGCGTGGCAGCTCCGGCCGCCCCCGGGTCCGCCGCTCGGTCAGGGCGGCGGGACAGGAGGAGGAAGAAGAGGTCGGCCCGTTCCGACGACGAGGGTCATGTCCTCGCCGTCGAGGGCGCTTCGCGGGCCCCCCGAAAGGGGAGGCCTGCGAGCGACAAAAAGAAGGAGGCCGGCGTTCCCAGCAGGGAGCGCCCGACCGGCAAGTGGTGCACCGTGCACAACACCTCCCTCCACGACCTCGCAGACTGCCGCGCGGTCAAAAGTTTGGCTGAGCGGACGAGGAAGTGGGAGGAGGAGAAGAGGCAGGAGCGCCGTGAGGGCAAGGCCCCGGCGGCTCCCGCCGGCAACAGGCGAGGTGAGGCCAAGCAGAAGGCCCCCGCCGAGGACATCGACGATGGCGACGATGACCTGGGGTTTCAGGAGCCTGAGGCCACCGTCGCCACCGTCGATGGGGGAGCGTGTGCTCACTCTTCTCGCCGGAGCCTCAAGGCCATGAAGCGCGAGCTTCTGGCCGCGGCCCCTACCCATGAGGCGACGCGGCGGGCGCGGTGGTCGGAGGTTGCCCTCACCTTCGACCAGACCGACCACCCGCCGTGCGTTGCTCGGGGAGGACAGATCGCGATGGTGGTTTTCCCCACCGTTTGCAATGTGAAGTTGGGGCGTGTCCTCGTAGACGGGGGTGCAGCCCTCAACATCCTTTCCCCCACAGCCTTTGATGCCATCAAGGCCCCGGGGATGGTGCTCCGACCATCCCAGCCGATCATCGGCGTGACGCCAGGGCACACTTGGCCGCTGGGTCATATCGACCTCCCGGTCACCTTCGGTGGTTCCGCCAACTTTCGCACGGAGCGGGTGGACTTCGATGTGGCGGACCTCAGTCTGCCCTACAACGCGGTCCTGGGGAGGCCCGCGTTGGTGAAGTTCATGGCGGCGGTCCACTACGCCTATCTCCAGATGAAGATGCCGGGCCCCGGTGGCCCCATCACCGTCCATGGCGACCTCAAAGTCGCGCTTGCTTGTATGGAGCAGCGCGCGGACCACCTCGCCGCGGCATCCAAGCCCGCGGGTGGCGAAGAGAGGCTCAGCACCTCCGTCCCGCCCGTCCCAAGGCAGCGGATGGTCACGTGCGACGAGGTCCCGGTCAAGGAGGTTGCCCTGGGCGACGGCCCGTCCAAGACCACACGAATCGGTGGTCTTCTGGACGACAAATAGGAAGACGCGCTCGTCTCCTTCCTGCGGGCAAACGCCGACGTCTTCGCCTGGAGACCGGCGGACATGCCCGGGGTCCCCAGGGAGGTGATTGAGCACCATCTCGCCGTGCGGCCGGGCGCAAGGCCGGTCCGGCAGAAAGTGCGGCGGCAGGCCCTGGAACGTCAAGCCTTCATCCGCGAGGAGGTGGCGCGACTTCTGGAGGCCGGATTCATCCGTGAGGTCATCCATCTGGAGTGGCTGGCGAACCCGGTCGTCGTTCCCAAGGCGAACGGCAAGCTTCGGATGTGCATCGACTACACCGACCTCAACAAGGCATGTCCTTACGACCCTTACCCCCTGCCACGCATAGATCAGATTGTCGACTCCACCGCGGGGTGCGACCTTTTGTGTTTTCTAGATGCATACTCTGGTTATCATCAGATTCGCATGGCTAGGGAGGATGAGGAGAAAACTGCATTCATTACCCCCATAGGAACTTATTGTTATACGACAATGCCTTTTGGGTTAAAGAATGCAGGTCCTACTTTTCAGCGTACTACTCGAATTTCTTTGGGTAGCCAGATAGGACGCAATGCTGAGGCCTATGTTGATGACTTGGTTGTGAAGTGTCATGCCCCAAACTAGCCCCGAACGGAGGCCAGTATAAGGCGATCCAAATTAACCTGTATGCCTGTACCAGTCCCAGGAAATAGCGCTGGTACAACAGGAAGACAGAATATCACAACGACAGCGGTCTCTTTATTAAGAGTAGGATTACAACCAAGGTTGGAACTGCGGATAGAACCCGAGTTCACAACAGCGTTACAAAAAGGCGGAAGCGGAAAGTGGAGACTAGCCCTAAGCCACAAGCAAAGCCTTGGGGAAGGCCGAAACCCTACTACTGCTCGAAGTCTGCTTGCTCCTGGAAGAACTCTTCATCAGCAGGGTCCACCTCTTCATCTTCGAGAACTGGGGGGGGTTTAATTATATAGAGCAAGGGTGAGTACGGGAGTACTCAGCAAGTCAGGGGAAATTAACTGTTTAATGCAAGCTTCAAGGGAAAGCCAGTTGTTTGCACAATTGATTTTAGTTTAAGACTTTCAGAAACAACTAAGTGAGTGCTTCTCGACGGCACGGACGAGAAAGTGCGTCTCATCCGGCCGGAGAAGTGAAATAGTATCGATTGATTCTTGTCGGCACGAGAGGCTCCCTGCCAATCGTTCACCGACCCCGGCTGCTCCAACAGCCACAACTCACACACGCCGGTACGAGAGGCTCCCTGCCAATCGTCACCGACTCCGGCTGCTTCAACAGCCACAAGTCAACACATCGGTACGAGAGGCTCCCTGCCAATCGTCACCGACTCCGGCTGCTTCAACAGCCTTAAACCAAGCACACAAGGGAAAACTCACACCAACAGCAGTTCACAAGGTGTTCAATAAAACTACGCTAAGGAATCACCTCACATCCGCCCATGACCGTGGGCACGGCTGTTCGAACAGTTGTTAACCTCTGCAGAGGGGGTACACTTTACCCACACGACGTTACTAACCCCGAATCACCCAGCCCGCGACTCTCGGTCACGTCTGGCGACCTTGAGGCTTTCACGACAAGGCATTTCGAAAGCCGACTCAGGGTCATCTTATGCCAACGGGAGGGGTCCCACAGACCAACACCAGGTTAGGTCCCAGACCATACTGTGCCAGGAAGCCCAGGGGTCCTCCCCGACACCACCCCGGCGAATCCACTTGTCCCTTGGCATCAAGATTTCCCTGGCCTAGCTAATTACTCAGCCAGGGGCATCCCATATCACCCATGTGGTCGTACTTGACATATGCTTGGATGTAATTCCCAAGGAATCGGTCCTTAGAGCGAGAACGGGCAGACCGTACCTCCAGTACATCTCCCGTACCGCGAGTTTTAGAAACTCACTTTGTTTTCAAGACACCGACCCAAGTGTCGGGTTTTCCAAGCATTTCGTAAACTCAAGTTTTACCCAGGTGGTCAATTTTAAAGTTTGAGGGGAGTCCCGATATTCGTACACGAGGTACGGATACCGAGGCATCACCTGAGGGGTGACAAGGTTGTTAGGGCATCCAAATATCAAGGAAGGTGAATGCAGCAAATGGGTAGGGCCTGACGGTTATATTGCAAACCGAGGCCAAGTGCCAAGTGTAACCTAAACATGCATAGTTTGCGGAATCAAAATACTTAATTTAAATTATAGGTTCAATTGATCAAAGGTGACTTGCCTTGCTCGAGATCTTGAGCTTCTTCCTCGAAATCCGCGCACTGCGGGTCTTCGGGCTCCGAGACTACACGCGAAACGAGACGACTCAACAAAGCGATAAAACGAAGCCCTATTAAAGACCACTAAGCGTGCCATTGGATAGATCTCGATTTTTGAGGAATTTTGGAAGTGGAACGGAGTTAATCGGATGAACGGTTGAAAAGATATGAATTTCCGAAGATTAAAGGATTTTCTGGAATAAAGAAAACAAATTATTAATTCCCTGGAAAAAGAAAAGAAGGAGGGGCTGAAATTAGACTTTATTTTGGGCGGCTAAGGGCAGCCCAAAGGATTTGAATGGGCGCGGCCGAATTAATTGGGCCGACGGCCCGAAGGGATTGGCCCATGGCCGATCGGCGCGCGAGAGGGGGATAGGCCGATGGGCCTAGCGGCCGATGGGCCGGAGGCCGATGGCCGAGGGGCCGAGCAGGCCGACGCTTGAGGGCGCAGCCCACGAGCGAAAAGGCCGAGTGGCCGAGGGGCCGAGCAGGCCGGCGCTTGAGGGCGCGGCCCACGAGCGAAAAGGCCGAGTGGCCGAGGGGCCGAGCAGGCCGGCGCTTGAGGGAGCAGCCCACGAGCGAAAAGGCCGAGTGGAGAGGAGGGGGCCGATGGGCCGGTGCAGGCCGCGGCCTACGCGGACGGCCGATCCGGTGGACCGCGACCACCACGCGGGTGCTAGGGCGGGGCCCACCCGTCAGCGGCGCAGTGCGCGTGAACCCAGCGTATGGAGGTGGAGAGGAGAGGGCGCCGGCTGGCGCTCACGTGGCACCTACGTGGCGACCACGGAGGCCGGCCGGGCGGAATGGGGAAGGGGACGACCGAGACCGCCAGCAGCGACGGCGGGGGACTTGGCGGCGCGGCACGAGCCCGGCGGAAGGGAGTACACCGGTGTGGAGAGATGGGGAAGAGGAAGAAGACCACCGGCTCGGATTCGCGCGGGAAGGACCGACGGCAGCTGGCGACGGCGCAGGGCAGCGGCGGTAGCAGCGGCGCGGGGATGGAACGGAGAAGAGGGGCGGCGACCTTGGCGGCGCCTAGAGGGGGTTTCTACGGGGAGCTAGCGGCCTAAAACACGAGAGGGAGGGGGAGGTGGAGAGGAGAGAGGGATTTACCGCGGCGGGGCGGCAAGCCGGGAAGGAGGCCGACGGCGCGGGCGCGGCGCGGCGAGGCGGCACGATCCCGGGCCGGGGAAGGGGGATGAGGGCGCCGGGCTCCTCTTCTCGCGGCGGCGGACGGCAAGAGGGGTGGTGGGCGCGGCGCGACGGGTTGGAAGGGGATGGAGCTCGGTGGCGGGCGGTAATGGCGGCCGGGGGCGAGGGGGGGGGGATTTTTTTATGGGGAAGGAGGCAAGGTCGGTTTGGGGGAGCGGAAAAGTCGGTCTGGCGAGAGGCGGTGGAGCGGCGGCGAGGGGACCGCGCGGGCGCTCCCGCGCGGCTAGCGGCCAAGCGCGGCAGCGGGTGACGTCGGCGGCGGTTCGGCGGCCGAGGTAAAAGAAAAAGAAGAGGGAGGAAAGGGGAGCCGGTCCCTTGCCGAGACGGGAAAGGGCACGGGAAAGAGGGAGAGGACGCGGCTCTCCCTTGGCGGCACGCGCGCGTAGAGGCGGCGGGGCCGCGGGGGACCCAGCGGCGGTCTGCGGGCGACGGAACGGCGCCGGCGGGAGCCGTTGGGGAGAAAAGAGAGAGAGAGAGAGAGAGAGAGCTGGCGGACCCGGCTCGGGCGCGCGCGGGCCGAGCGGCCTGGCGCGACCCAGCGGGAAAAAGGCGGCCGGGCCGGCGGCACGCGGGAGAGAGCTGGGCCGGGAGGCGGCCCGGGGAAGGAAGAGGAGAGAGAGGGGGGAGGGGAAAAACAGGCCGAGAGGGGCTGGGCCGGCGGCGGCCTAGGGAGAAAGAGAGGGGCAGAAAGCCGAAGGGGAAATTTGGCCCAGGTCAAGGGAGGTAAACCAGACTTTTCCTGAGAGAAAAACAAAGGGGGAGTTTGAGGGCTCGGATTTGAAATCCGATTCCGCGGTTTTCTCCGGGATTGAACTGAGAGGGGAGACACGAGACCTCGGCACACAACAAGACTCGACTGAAGAGCAAACTTTCGCAAATAGGGTTTTTAGCAAAATAGTTTTCCCGCTAACGCCGCGACAAAACGGGCGTTACATGAAGACACGCAACCAAGAGACCTTGCTCTCGGATTTAGCGGAAACTTTCGAAAGTCTCCGCTCCGCCCGCATAAAGCTGAACCCCGATAAGTGCATGTTCGGCGTGCCTGCGGGCAAGCTTCTCGGGTTCTTGGTCTCTGCCCGAGGCATCGAGGCCAACCCCGAGAAGATACGAGCTATGGAGCGGATGTGCCCCCCCAGCAAGCTTAGGGATGTGCAGTGTGTCACCGGCTGCATGGCCGCCTTAAGTCGGTTCATATCGAGGCTGGGAGAGAAGGCGCTACCCCTATTTAAGCTCCTCAAACGCTCCGGGCCGTTTACCTGGACGGAGGAGGCTGAGCGGGCCTTCACTCAGTTGAAGGCGTACCTCAGTTCTCCCCCAGTCCTGGTCGCCCCGGAGCCAGATGAGCCGTTGCTACTCTACCTGGCGGCAACCCCGCAGGTGGTCAGCGCGGCGTTGGTCGTGGAGCGCGACGAGGACAACCCTCACTCCGCGCGCCCCCACCCTGTGTCGACTCGACCCGGGAGAGAGCAGGGAGGAGAGGCCCCCGAGCCGAACGGCGGCCTAAGGCCCCCGACGGCCGGAGCTAGCCCTCCGCCTGCTTGTCCGACGGTGCCAGGCGCCCCCCCGACCCCCAGGATGGCCCCGGGGCCACTGCGGGAAGGCCGCGCCTGTCGCCCTCTGACCCCGAGGTCGTCGGCACAGAAGCCGAGTGCGCCCCGCACGGCCTCTCGGACGAAGAGCGCCCTGGAGACGCGGCCCCTGGCAAAGAGGATAGGCCCCGCCGAAAGGTGCAGCGGCCCGTCTACTTCGTTAGCGAGGCCCTCCGGGACGCCAAGACCCGATACCCTCAGGCCCAGAAGATGCTTTACGCTATTCTGATGGCTTCGAGGAAGTTGCGCCATTATTTCCAGGCGCATTGGGTCACGGTGGTTACGTCTTACCCCCTCGGCCAAATCTTGCATAACCGAGAGGGTACTGGACGGGTGGTGAGATGGGCAATCGAACTCTCTAAATTCGATTTGCACTTTGAACCACGCCACGCGATCAAGAGCCAGGCCCTCGCCGACTTTGTAGCGGAGTGGACCCCAGCTCCCGAGCCCGTCTCCGCCCCCGAGGCCAGCCCGGGCCCCTCTCAGCTGCCTCACACCGCCTACTGGGTGATGTAGTTCGACGGCTCCCTGTCTCTTCAGGGCGCCGGTGCGGGGGTCACTTTGACCTCGCCGAGCGGAGACGTCCTCAGATACCTGGTCCGCCTCGACTTTCGGGCGACCAACAATATGGCGGAGTACGAGGGACTCCTTGCGGGACTCAGAGTGGCGGCTGGACTGGGGATCCGCCGCCTCCTGGTGTTAGGCGACTCCCAGTTGGTCGTTAACCAGGTCCGTAAGGAGTACCAGTGCTCTGACCCGCAGATGGACGCCTACGTCCGCCAGGTGCGGCGTATGGAGCGCCATTTCGACGGGATAGAGCTTCGGCACGTGCCCAGGCGGGATAACGCGGTCGCCGACGAACTCTCAAGGCTCGCTTCCTCGCGAGCCCAGACCCCACCGGGCGCCTTTGAAGAAAGGCTTGCCCAGCCGTCGGCGCGACCCGACCCCCTAGGGGAGACGGACGCGCCTGAACGGCCCCCGAGGCCCGTCGGAGTCCAGGCCTCGGGACCCGAGGGGAGCGCTCCCAGCTCCCCTAGATTGATTGCTTGGATCACTGAGATCCAGGCGTATCTCGCAGATAAGACTCTACCCGAGGACCGCGAAGGGAGTGAACGCGTCCGTCGCATCTCCAAGCGCTACGTGCTGGTGGAAGGGACCCTCTATCGGCGCGGGGCTAACGGAGTCCTCCTGAAGTGCATTCCTCGGGAACAAGGCGTCGAGCTTCTCGCCGATGTCCATGAAGGCGAGTGCGGAGCCCACTCCGCCTCGCGCACCTTGGTTGGCAAGGCCTTTCGCCAGGGTTTCTATTGGCCGACGGCTCTCAACGATGCGGTCGACCTGGTCCGGCGGTGCAGGGCGTGCCAGTTCCACGCCAAGCAAACGCATCAGCCGGCCCAGGCCCTGCAGACCATACCTCTTTCGTGGCCGTTTGCTGTCTGGGGGCTCGATATCCTGGGACCGTTCAGGCGGGCCCCGGGCGGGTTCGAGTATCTGTATGTCGCTGTCGACAAGTTCACTAAGTGGCCCGAGGCTTATCCGGTCATCAAGATCGATAAGCACTCCGCGCTTAAATTCATCAGGGGCATCACTGCTCGGTTCGGGGTGCCTAACCGTATCATTACGGATAACGGCACCCAGTTCACTAGTGAGCTTTTCGGCGACTACTGCGAAGACATGGGCATCAAGCTCTGCTTCGCCTCACCCGCCCACCCCAGAAGCAACGGCCAGGTGGAGCGCGCCAACGCGGAAATCCTCAAGGGCCTCAAAACCAAGACCTTCAACATCCTCAAGAAGCACGGCGACTCGTGGATCGAGGAGCTGCCAGCGGTGCTCTGGGCGAACCGAACCACGCCAAGCCGAGCAACCGGGGAAACGCCTTTCTTCCTCGTCTACGGCGCGGAGGCGGTCCTCCCATCTGAGCTCACCCTGAGGTCCCCTCGGGTCACCATGTATTGCGAGGCTGATCAAGATCAGCTTCGCCGAGACGACCTCGACTATCTGGAAGAGCGAAGGCGGCGCGCGGCCCTTCGAGCCGCGCGCTACCAGCAGAGCCTGCGGCGCTACCATCAGCGCCACGTCCGGGCCCGATCACTCTGCGTCGACGACCTCGTCCTACGCCGCGTCCAAACGCGTGCTGGACTGAGCAAGCTCTCACCAATGTGGGAGGGTCCGTATCGAGTGATCGGCGTCCCCCGGCCGGGCTCGGTTCGGTTGGCCACGGGCGACGGCACAGAGCTGCCTAACCCGTGGAACATCGAACATCTTCGTCGCTTCTACCCCTAATGGGGGTCGGGTGTCATGTCTCGGGCTCGGGCCAACCCTGCACCCCCCCCGGGCGTGCAGGGTTGGCCGGGGGCTACCACATGCATATACTTATCTTTTTTCTCTGTCGTATTTCAATAAAAGCACTTTCGATTTCCTGAGGACTGTGTCTGTGCCATCGCTTCCTTTTGAAGAATCTTGGCTTGAATTAGTACGCTCGTGCTCGACCCTGCCCTCGGTGGCCCGGGCCGGCTAAAACCGCCAAATGGGGCCCAGAACCGAGCCGTGCCCCGGGGCGTGGTGAACTCCGGGGGGGAATCGGCAAAGGCCCACAATCGGGTCCCCCTAACCCTCGGTCACCGCGCTCCCGGCCTGGCCAGTCTCGACACGCGGATCTCCCCAGGCACTAGCTCCGACCCGCGCCGTTTGAGGCTGGGACCTGGGCACGAGCCCTTGTTCAAGCCAAGACTCAGAAGGACCGCGGCACAGACCATCCTCGTCTCATACGCACAACAAACATAACTGACATAGAAATTTCCTCTTTATTTGATTGCAGATTAAACCAGTCTATACAAGAAGGGGGCTCGAAGGCCTCGGAAGAAGAAGGAAAAATTATTAAGATTGGCGGGGGCCTGGGGGCTCACTCCGACGCGCCCGGGTCGCCGGCCTCGTCGTCGCTGTCGTCCGCACCGTCGTCGCCGTCCTCCTCGTCGGAGTCGAGGGCGAACGCGAGCCGAGGGGCCGTACCCTCGAAGCTGTGGACGATGTGGTCGGCGGCGTCCCGGACCTGCGCGCGCGCGCCGTCCTCGGTTCCGGGAGGGAACTCTTCCAGCGCTGCCCACGGGGAGAAGTCAGGGTCCCTGGCCTGGTAGCTTGCCAGTACGAGCTCCACCGCCCCCCGGGCGAGGTCCCTCGAGGATGACTTGATCGTCTCCTCGAGCTCCTCGGGGAGCCGTTCGAGGGCCCCGGCCATCTCCGAGAGGCGCTGGGCGAGGCCCCCCTGGTTGGCGGCGTACTTCGCGTACCGCCCGCCCCAGAGGCCCGCCTGCTGCCCGGCGCGGTCTAGACGGGAGACGGCGTCCCGAAGCATGCCGGGCCCTACCTCGCTCGCCAAGCGGAGGGCCTCGACCTCCCCGGCGGACGAGTCCAGCGTGCCCTGCAGCTCGTCGACGGTGTGTTCGGCGGCTGCGAGGCGGGTGGCTAGGTCGCCGTGGCCCGCGGCCGCCCCGCCGCTGTGCGCTCTCGCGTCCAGCTCCTTCGCCCGCGCCTTGAGCTCAGCGGCCCGCTGGTCCAGCGCGGCCCTCTCGGCGCGGGCGCCTTCCAGATTGCGGCGCGCCTGCTCCTCTCGCGCCGCCTCGTGGAGGAACAGGCTGTCCGCCAGCCGCTGCGCCGCGGCCTCGGCCTCCTCGAGAGCTCGCCCCGCTCGGTGAGCGCGTCCTCGCGGAGGCGAAGTGCGGACTCCTCTTCGGCGGAGGTGGGCTCGTGCGCCGTCAGCGTTGCCTCCCGGGTGGCGACGGCAGCCTCGCGGTCCGCCAGGGCGCTCTCCTTCGCGTCCAGGGCACGGGCGCGCTCCTCTAGCGCCGTGACGCGAGCCTCAAGGGCCTCTTCGCGCTGGCGGGACACCGCCTCGTTCTCCGCCGCCCGTCGTTCCCGGGCAGCGGCGGCGTCGAGCTTCTCCTCTAGCTCCGCCGCCCGGCTCCCGTATTGGAGGCGGAGGTCGTCCCGCGCCTCGTCGAGCACGGCGGTGGCGATGAGGGCGGTCTCCCGCTCCTCCTCCACCTCCCTGGCGATCTCCGCCAGGTCCCTACGACGGGCCTCGAGCTGTGAGGCGTGCCGGCAGTGTGCCTTGCGGCCCGCCTCCACCATGGCCTCCACCGAGCGCCGCCCCTCCTCGACGCGCGCCCACGCCGCGTCGAGCTCCGCCCGCTCCGCCTGCAGGGCCTCCGTCTGGGCACTTAACCCGTCCAGCACCGTGCTGTTCGCGGCGGCCAGGGCCTGCAGGAGGGGCTCCGCGCTCAGTGGGGCAGCGGAAGGCAGAGGGGAGAGCCGCCTCGGTGTGGGTGCCGCGCGGCTCGGCCCGCCGATCGGCGTGCCGGACTCAGGGGCGTCCCCCGAAGCTAGCTCGTCCCGAGCGTCGCCCGGGGCGTCGGGCCCGAGCGGCGCGCCCGCGGCCTCGTCGTGGGTGGCCTCGGAAGTCGTCGTCGCCTCGGGCGGAGTCGGGTCGGGGGATTGGCAGGCTGCCTGGCGTGCACGTGCCGCCTCTGCCTCCCGGGCGGACTCCCCGGCCCGGCGGAGTCTGGCCTCCTCCCGAGCGGCCTCCTCGACCTGGCGAACCCGGGCGGCCTCCTGGGCAGCCTCCTCGGCTTCCCGGAGGCGGTCCGCGGCTTCCCGCCGGTCAGCCTCCCGCCTCCGGGCCTCCGCGGTCGCCGTCTCCTCGGCCTCGGACCGGCCGGACTTGGAATGGCGTGGGGGGCGCGACGGGATCTCGCTGAGGCAGAAGAAAAACTAGAGACAAAAAGAAACGGGTGAGTAAAAACTCGCCTTGGGAGATGGGAGTATGAATACGGCCGCAGTGGGCGCGGGAACGAACCTGCGGGGAGGTCGGCTGAGCGACCACCTCGGGGGCGAGATGAGGCTCCCCCGGCATGGCTCGGTCTCCCCTATTTTGCGGAGCCGTTTCTTCTTTCGCTCCCCCTCGGGCTGCGGCGTCGGCACGGCACCCTCTGGGCGCCTGCTGCTGGCACGCACCGCCCCGCCCCCTCGGGGAGGAGATGGGGGAGGAGTACCTTCCTGCTTCCTCTTCCCCCTGGCGTCGGCAGGGCGGCTGCCCCCCGGGCCACCGTCGCGGGACCCAGAAGCTCGACCCCCTCCCGGGGTAGATTGTTCCCTCCTGCGGCTCCCGCCCGCGCCGTCGTGGCCTCGGGGGGCCCGCTCCCCCGACGCCCCGACCACCTGCATGACGGCCAGGATGTTGGCGCGCTCTGGGTCGCAGCAGAGGGGAAGGACCCCTTGGGGGATGAGGGATGCCTCCACGGAGCTGAGATTCAGCACTCGTTGGACTACCATCCTGAAGTCCTCAGGGTCCCAGTCCCATTTGCGCCCCTGGTGGGTCCTTAGGTGGTCCTCGGGCCCGGTGTACTCCCAGGCGCCCCGGGCGCGTCGCTGGAGCGGCGCAATCCAGCGACGGAGGTAATCGCCGAACACCATGGCCCCCGTGAGCCCCTGGAATCGCAGACCCGCCAGGCGGTCAAGAACGGCGTCGTAGCCGTCCCCCAGATCCACGGCCGCTCGCCAGCTGGAGGCCTGCGCCGGGGGCTGGCTCGGAAGTCGGAGGCGCGCTTCGCCGGTGAGGGGGGTGTAGAACCAATCGCTCTTCCAGTCGTCCCACTTCTTGCGGAGGACGCAGGGAATGTAGCGGTTCAGCACCTGCCCCCGCGGCTGGAAGTAGCAGCCACCGACTGCCGTCGGCGGCGACACCGGCTGCACGGTGAAGAACCACCGGAATAGCCGGAGAGACGGGCGCACCCCGATGAACATCTCGCACAGGTGCGCGAAGATGGCCAACGTCATTATCGCGTTGGGGGTGAGGTGCGCCATCTGGAGATCGTAGAACTCCACAATATCCATGAAGAAAGTAGAGAATGGCGGGACCAGCCCCGCCATTGCGAAAGAAAGGAAGAAGACGGACCGCCCCGGGTAGTGTGGCGCCGGGCGTCCCTCGCCCAGCGCGACCACCTCCCGGCCGGTGGCAGATTCCGGCATGAATCGGCGCGGCAGCCCGGCCTGCCTCTCGCTCGTGATGCGGGAAGGCGGCAGCACGCTACCGTCGAGCGGTGCGGAGCCCCGTGCCATGGCGCCGGCGGAGGAGGAGCTTGAGAGCGAGCGCGTGTGGCAAGAGTAGGGCACAGGAAACGAAGAGCTAGGGCACGAGTGGCGAAGGCAAAGGGAAAAATGGAGAGAGGAAGGAAACGAATCCCTTCCTCGGCGTCTTTATACCCTTGCCAACGCTATGCCCGGCTCCTCGCTTCCTGCGCCCACTACCTCGCCCCCTCGTTTCTCGCGCCCACGCCTCCACTAACCCCACTCGCCCGTTTGCGGCGCACGCGGCAGACGTGCGGCCGTGGCGGTTGAGATGGGGCAGATCGTGCGCGCATTAACTGCGCTCGCCGACCGTGAAAAACGCCATCATCATATCCCCAGGCGAAACGAACCGGCTCGTCCCGATTCACGCGCTGCTCGAGTAATGTAGCGGTCTTAAAGAGGCCGCTCATTATTATCGGTCGGTTTTCTCTTGCCGATGCGCGCGATTCGCGACCGTTGGGTTTCTGCCCGCCTGTAGGGACCGGCCCCACCTGTCACCGGGCCTAAGGAGTGGCGTCACGCCCGAGCGCTTCCCTCGAGGGGGGCGGTCGCCCTGGCGTAACGCCGGGGGCTACTGTCGGTGACATGGGACCGGGGGTATCATGACTAGAGGCTTGAGTAGCCGCGGTCACCCACGTGGCCCGACCCCCTCGGGGGGGTCGGGCCCGAGGGTGACGTGGCCACCCCTCCCTCTGTCTCCCCGAGGGGTCGGGCCGCTCCCGTTTCGGCCCCGAGGGCTGGGGCGCCCCGACCCCCTGTGATTTTGGCGCCACGTGTGTGGGTTAGGTGAGCACAGCAGGGCTCACCTAACCGCATTTATAGCGGATCAGACGAGCGCGCCACGCCGCATTTAATGCGGCGCAGCGCACGCTTATCCGGTCCGTGACCGGTCGCGGTGTGTGACCGGTCACAGACCGGTCAGATCGCGGGTTAGGTGGCGACAGGCGGCCTGTGGCACGCCTCGCCCCGTCCCGTCGAATGATGAGAGCCTCCTGGCTCTCGTCCCTAGCCGGAGCCGGCGTGCTAACTCCTGGAGTTGGTATGTCAGTCCCGGTCAGATCCATTCCAGACTTCAGCGCAAGCATGGCAAGGAAGTCGCTTGTCGTTTAATGAAGGTTGAATCGGGCGTCCACCGGGAGAGCTGGCGAGCGGGGCAGGAGGCGTGTACCGTGCCTGTCAGAGGTCACTTCCGGCTGTAGACTAGCCCTCATTGTAAAAAGAATGTTTCCTTTCTTAGGCAGCTGGAGGCCCATGTGGTGACCCCTGGCCAGATAAAAGGAGGCCCAGGCCTAGGAAAGAAGGGCGGACTTCGGCGAATACGCGCTGGAGACCGAACTCTCTTTGTACTGTCGGAGACCCTCAGATCCACCAGAACACAGGAGTAGGGTGTTACGCTTCTCAGCGGCCCGAACCTGTCTACGTCGCCCGCGTCTTGTGCGTTTTCTCTCTCGCTGACGTTCCTCAGATCGAGGGCGAAGAACCTCACTTAGCGCCCCCGGCCGAACCGGCAAAGGGGGGCCCGCGCGGTCTCCCGGTGAGGAGCCCCTCGCTCCGTCAACTCCTGTTGGCTAAAGCCGGTGTTACCTTTATATATCAGTATCACACAAGTACAATATTTAGGATGACCTAATCTATTTGGGGTTGACTTGGCAGCATGGAGCTCTGTCAGCTCTCGGCTTTATATACCGGAAACCTCATGTGTTTACAATACCATTCCCTGAATTAGAAGATAGTACACACATGGAAAAGTTACATTTCACAAGCTGACATCGTTATAAGGGTTTTACATTACATTAATAATACATAGATTGCCCGAGTGGGACCCAAATAAACCAAGCATGGTTGATTACATTACATAATACCAAAAGAAGTGGATTAGGTAGCGGAAGCGAAGCAGCAGCAGTCCATCTTATTCCACAGGCAGCGACTGGTGAACCTAGGTCCCTACTCCACCATCTTCGGAACCTTCTCGTCAGCATGGCACACGTATGGGTCAACTCCAACACCTTCTTCTAAAAGAGTTGATTAAGCAAGGGTGAGTACCAACCGTACTCAGCAAGCCACTACTACAGGATGCATTTAGTGCACACGAGGGTTCAAGGATGGCTTGGTTTATTTACATAAAGCTAAATTTCACAAATCATTTCACAAACCTATGACTTAGCAAATTTAACTAAAAACAGTATTAGGTTGAAGTTGTTGTTAATCAACGAGGGTTCATCCATCTTCCTCAAGCCTCGCTTGGTCCGGTTTACCCTCGCATTCAGTTTTCCACGTTTTTCACCATTTCGACCTTCCCGCACATCGGGCACGGCCACACCTTCCTTTCCAAACCTAATCTACGCAAGATTAAAACTTATGAGGCTAGTCAAGAGTAGTACAAGTCTTTGCGCTCAATTAACTACGAGCATGGCTATTCGAATAGATTTGTTTACTCACACTGTAGTGGATGTACGCTTTTAATCCCGCACTTCATGACGTACCCAACACATGAGACTTGTCATGGCCCAGTTTTTTGGTCACCCTCGCATTGCGGCACCCGCTCCAAGGACTATGGATCCCCATTGCACCCCGGTGCCCAACCCTACCTTGAGCCGGCAGTGAGAGGAGTCCTGGCATTCCCGAGGTACTAGGGGGGTTATATAATATATAATAATATACTTAGGTGCATTTTAGGTTTTTGCCATGGTGTTCAATTGATTCATCACATCTTCCATCACAATCGTAACAATTGCAGAACTACCATGACAGGTGCCGCGCCACTCGGGTTACCTAGTCCACCGGGTTTATACCCATTCGAGAAATGCGGTCATACTCGGTTAGATTCTTGCATAGCTTCTTGACTCGGTCCTTAATTGACCAGGGTCGATGGCTTGTCGTTTCGTAGACCCACCCATATTCTATCAGTGCTGCCCCAGTCAAAATTATTTTGTTTTATTAAGTTTTTTGTTTTTGTAAAGGTTTTTGAGTTGCGGGTGGTGCTCATGTCTCCATCCGTCTTCCGACAATCACTCACACTGAGTGATCCTCACATTCACATCCATATAACAAGCATGGAGTGTATATTCGTCTATACAAGCAATGCTAAGCAGTGTCAATAATTGACCACACATAAATAATAGGCTCAGGCAACAAGGAATATGGATAACGATTTCAAGGAGGCCTTACAATCAAGTTTAGGTATGTATTTTATAATTAGCATGCAATTTTATTTGCAATCAACATATTTATAAAATAGGGTCAACATGCTCAAAGAAGGGAGCGTAGTGACTTGCCTTTCTCAGTCAATGGCTCCTCGTCGACTGTTGTGGCTTCGTCTTCACCAACAAAACCTACTCGGTGTACGACGGGTTAACGACCAGCTTTCCTAGTGTAACACAAAGGGGCAAAATTTTGGAGAAAAGGAAAAAGTACAAAACCAGTGCCACTGGGTAGGTCTTGAGTTTTGAAGAATTTTGGTGAAAGTTTCATCGAAATCTAATTTAAAACGAGAGAGTTATGGCCTTTCAAATTTTTAAATTTGGAATAAATCAAATTAATCGTGAAAACTTCCTGTTCAGCCAATTTCCTATTCTTGGAATTATTTTTGTATAAGAAAAGATACTTATCTCGCTGGCAGGTGGGACCCATATCTTTTTCTTGTTATAAAACATTTATTTTTCAAAAGGATAGTCTTTGAGTCAATGACAGGTGGGGCCAGGGTCAACCTTTCACCTGGTCAAATTGACCACTAAATTGGCCTTGGGTGCACATGTCAGTGACATAGATCGTAAACATGATTTTAATTAAGTTTTATCAATACTTGGGGCCCACATGTCATGCTAACATATTAACTACCTTATAAAGTTAATTAACTTCATTAGCCTTTAATTAAAACTTATGGAGGTAGGACGCAACGGTCAGTCTCTCCCTCTTTCTTCTTTTCTTCTTTCTTCTCTCTCGTTGCCTCTATTCTTTCTCTCTCTCTCTCATGCGCGCCCGCGGCAAGCCGGCGCTAGGGCTTGCTCGCGCGGCGGCTGGTCGGGCCGGAGGCCGGTGCGGCCAAGGAGGGGAGGGCCATCGGGACCTCTTCCTCCCCTGATGGATCGACTGGATCAATCAATTGAACGCCGCGGCAAAAACCTAAAATACACCTAAGTATAATTATATATTGTATAACCCCCTAGTATCTCGGGAGTGCCAGGACTCCTCTCACCACCGACTCGAGATAGGGTTGAGCGTCAGGGTGCAATGGGGATCCATAGTCCTTGGAGTGGGTGTTGCAATGCGAGGGTGACTGAATAACTGGGCCGTGACAAGTCTCATGTGTTAGGACTAGGCTCATGTGTTGGGTATGTCACGGAGTGCGGGATTAAAAGCGTACATCTACTATAGTGTGAGTAAATAAATATATTCGAATAGCCGTGCTCGTGGTTAATTGAGCGTCGGGACTTGTATTACTCTTGACTAGCCTCATAAATTTTAATCTTGCTTAGAATATGATTGAAAGGAAAAGTGTGACCTTGCCCGATGTGCGGGAAGGTCGAAATGGTGAAAGATGTGAAAAATTGGACGCGAGGGTAAACCAGACCAAGTGAGGCTTGGGAAAGGTGGATAAACCCTCTTTGATTAACGATAACTTCAACTTAACGTCGTTTTCAGTTAAAACTGCTAAGTCATATGTTTCTGAAATGATTGGTGAAATCTAGCTTTATGCAAATAAACCAAACCATTCTTGAACCCCTGTGTGCACTAAATGCATTCTGTAGTAGTGGCTTGCTGAGTACAGTTGGTACTCACCCTTTCTTAATTAAATCTTTTAGAGGAAGGTGTTGGAGTTGACCCGTACATGTACTATGCTGACGAGAAGGTACCGAAGATGGTGGAATAGGGACCTAGGTTCACCAGTCGCTGCCTGTGGAATGATGGACTGCTGCTGCTTCGCTTCCGGCTACCTCATCTACTTCTTTTGGTATTTTGTAATGTAATCGACCATATGTGGTCTATTTGGGTTCCGCTCGGGCAACCCTTGTATTATTAATGTATTGTAAGACCTATATAACGATATCAGCTTTGTGATACGTAACTTTATCATTTGTGTGCCATCTACTGATTCAGGGAATGGTATTGTAAACACATGAGGTTTTTGGTGTACAAAACTAGGGGCTGACATGGAGGTGTGCGACGCCTGGAAGGACGGGAGAAGAAGGGCCGAGACGAGGATCTTTATAGGCAGAGGCGAGCTCCAAGGATTGGACGAGTGTTGCACCCTGAAGTTCCCCTTTCTAGCTTTAAAATCATTTAATAAATGGCCATAAGAAATTGTTTAATTTAATCTAGAGTTACACCCTAATTAATAAATGTATTTAATAATTGGAAATGGCATGGTAAAATTTTTCTTGAGTTCCCCATGTTAAAATACACTACCAGGATTTTAATAGAAATTTTTAGAGCCTTGAAAATAATTTTAAACCAATTAAATAAATTTTCGGCAGTAAATAATCCCAGAAAGTCCTTTTTCTTTTTCTTTTTCCCCTCGTTTTTCCTTTTCTTCAGCCGCCGGCCCATCTCCTCGCCGCCGTGCCCCTTCCGCTGGGTCGGGCCGAGGCCGTGGGCCAGCCGCCCGCGCGCGCCCTCTCCTTCCTGCTGGGCTGGCCCAAGGCCGCAGTCTAGCCAGCGCCGCTCCCCTATCCCCTCCAGGACACCGACAGGCTAGTCCCCAACCTCCGGCGGCGGAGCTCCCGTTCCAACTGTCGCCGCCGCGCCTCTCGACCCACTTCGCTCGCATGCGCCGCACGTGCTGCAACCGCCACCCTCTCCCTCTGCCCTTCCCGCACGCGCTCCGCTCGCGAGAGGGCCGGGATTTGGTTTTGAATCCTGGCCATCTCACTCTCCTGCAACGGCCGTCGGCCGTTCCGCCCCCTCTTCAGCCGCGCCGGCTGCCTCCCATGCTTATAAAAACTTTGTCGGCCTCCCCTCCTCCTTTTCCCGCTTTTCACCGAAGCTCCCCACCTCGGAATCGAGCTCGCATCGCCAAAACCGCCACCGTCACTCGCCGTCCATCTCTGGCTGCCGCTAGCCACCGCCTAGCCACGCCACCGCCACCTCCGAGCTCGTCACCGTCGCCAGCACCTCGTCCGCCGTTCGACCGCTGTTTTTCGCCACCGCTCATCGTCGTTGCCATCGTCTTCCACTGCGCTGGCCAACTGCGATGAGGAGCTCCTTCTCCTCCTCCTTTATTTTTCCTCTTCTTCTTCCGCACCGCGCGCCGTCGCTTCCCGCGTCGCTGGCGGTCGCCGCCGGTGGCACCGTGCCGCCGTGCACCATGGCCGACTGGGTCGGCTCGGGCCGCACCTGTGCCTGGTTATGGTGCATCCTAGCCGCCCGATCTGCCATGCGGCAGATCAGGGCTGTTCCTTCGCATGTCCGCGTGGCCGCCGCGTCGACGCCGCGTGGCACACTCGTCCCCGGCTGGTGGACTCGGTCCACCGTGCGCCGCCCGCCCTTGAGCCGCTGACGGGTGGGGCTCGCTTGTCGGCGCCGACCCTCTTGATGACGTCAGCCATGGGAATTATTGCGCAATAAATCATTAAGGTGTTTTCTGTTTATAGTAAAAACACAAAGAATTTTCTAAAATTCATAACTAATTCATCCGAGCTCCGTTTTAGTCTATCCAAGTCTCAGTAAATTCATAAAAATGCCTAGAATCCATTAAAAATTGTTTTGTTCCTTGTTTCAGTAGACTTATACCCTGTTTTGCATGCGTGCTTTGTATGTCATGTAGATTCTGGCGTTTCCAAGGGTCCGCTTTATTTTGAACTTTTTGCAAAGGTTCTTTTAGCATCGGAGCAAGGCAAATCATGCATGTTCATTGATCATATTATACCTATTCTGCAAATATCTCGCTTTCTATTAAATATTGCGTTTATTTTATAATGTCATGTGGGATGGTTACCTATAGTTGACCCTAGCTTGTTCATCCTGTACCATTGATAATTTGAGTATTAATATAATTAGATGTTGGTTTAGGAAATGCTTAGTCATGCTTAGATCAACTAGCTCACTATGGGGAATCTCACATGTAACTTTTATCTTGGTTTAATAATGATGATTTTGGGCATGTACCATTATGGTATTAATATAACTAAAATTATGGCTAATGGTGGGCTATGAGCGCATGATTTTGATAGACACACCCATGGTCGTTAAGGACCGATTTGCGAAAAACCCTAGAAGAATTAGCGTACTTACCATAAGCCAGCGTGGGCAACGGCTGTGCTTGTAGTGTAGCTTTTCCCTTTCTGACGTACCCAGGCAAGGGTGGGCGTCATGGGGTTTGGATGGGCCCTGCGATGGCCTATGCGGCTTCCAGATTCACTTAGGCACAAGGGGTGCTGCCTACCTTGGATGTAACGGTAGGGACGAAACCTGAAGTGTGGTGTGATTGGTCAGGAAGGGTTATGCGAAGGGTCCTGTCACAGTTCCTTTCCGGTATGCCGTGGTGGCATGCCGGCACACAGAGACGTGTCATGGGGTTGTGTCTTGTGGGTACAGTTGTACACCTCTAATCAGAGTAAAACTATTCGAATAGCCGTGCCTGCGGTTATGGGCGATCAACTAGATTCACCGTAATTAGTCCCATTAGTAATAATTTTGATTTAATGGAATTGGTGTAGTTCAGGTGGATGGTTGGGCCTGTTGCAGCGCGGTGAAGCGTTGGACATTGATGTTTAATATTGCTTAATTATATTCTACAGTTTTACTCCTTTCAACTACTGCTTTTAAATACCTGCTTTATGCAAAAGAACCCTTAGCCTCCTTTGGAATTTCTTGCATCATACCTCCTTTATTGGTATGACTTGCTGAGTACAGTGGGTAGTACTCAGTCTTGCTCTATTTTTTCCCACACCAAAGTTGGATTGCTTCTCAGATGAAGGTTACTTGGAGGAGTAGGTTTCATCGCTACCGTCAAGGATGCCCGTGGAGTGGAATCGCCGCACTGCGAGCCTCAAGTTATAGTTTAGCTTGCTTTTATTTTGAGTTGCATTTGTAAGACTTTTATTACGTTTGTAAGACGTAGATCTGTGTATTGACTTTGTCGTTTGTATACCTTGGCCGGTTCTGGACAGGGCTTCAATGCACATTTAGCTTGGAATTCTGTTTCGGGAATTTTTAGGCGTGACAATGAGAAGCTGAGGTGAGGCGGTCATTGTCCTCGTGTCCTGTGGCTAACGTGAGAGGGAAAAAGGGGCGGGGCCAAGGATGGCAAGGGACTGGTAGTCACTTGGTTGCCTCAGGGACGCGTGGCATTGAGGGGTTGGGCGAGCAGCGGCCACGGCTGTTGCCCTGCAGTGCCTCCAAATGCAGCAAGGACGGCTGACGCGAGTATGGTGTCAGGCGAGGGGATGGCCGGCGCCCACTTGTTGCACGAAAACCGAGCGAGTACGGGGCGACATAGCGTCCGGTTCTTGTCGCGACACTGCACAGCGAGTGGGCACAAGTGTGGCGTGGTGCTGTGCCGTCCGTGCTGCGTTGGTCATGTCACGAGTTAGCTTCGTGCAGGCCCATGCCGTGCGGCGCGGTGCACGGATGGAGCAGGGCGGTGTCGCGGTGCATTGGGCGCACGACGAAGGAGGCGGGCCATCGAGGCAGCTCGGCAACAGGGGTTTTGAGGGTGTGGCTCGGCAATTGGTAGTAGCGACAAGGTGCGGCGGAAGGGCGGACTTGAGAAGCATGCTCGCTGGTGGAGGGGGCGGCTCGAACTCCGATAGATTGGGCGACGTACAGAGGCGACGGTGGCCCGGCTTCGTTGAGAGGAAGAAGGGGATCGGGCCAGAGGTGGTGGCTGGCTCGGCTCGACGACTCGTGGGCTGGCTTTGCCACATGGGCCGCCATTTTGGGCCTGCTGGGCTGGACTAAGAGGGAAAGGAAAGCGGAGGGTGAAAGATGAGGGATGCAAAATAGACTTAGGGTTTTATAAGAGGAAAATGGGTTTGGGGTCTGGATGGGCTAGGCTAGGCCCTCCGGGCAGCAAAAACAGTCTTTTGCTGAAAAGCTTTAAATTTACATACTTAAAGAATCTTACTTTCACAAGGGGCTTTTTAGAAATTAAGTTATTGGTTTCTCTCATTTGTAAAATAGTTCTTTAAATGAATAATAATTCATAGAAAGGGGTACTTATGAAAATAATTAGTATTTGCTTATTATTTGCATATATTTTCTTAAATTGATATTATTTCATAAACATGGTTCTTCAATAAATATTATTCTAAATTCATCAATGAATTAAGAAAATGAGGTTAATTCCTTTATTTGATTTAGTTTGGCACTGGCATGACAAGAAAAAGAAAAGAAAAACCAATAGATACCAACATGAGGGGGATTTGCAAAAGATTTTTGATTCTTCGAAATTTTTGTCTTCGTATTTTAAATTCAAAATTTTTAGGGTGTTACAAGTTTTCACACGTGGTCGATGGTTAGAGTAGTCTTCTTCCTTGAATATGAACTTGGCGAGATTGAAGGTAGCTCTAGATCCTTCATGTCGGCCTTTCTAGCTCTAGATTACGTCTGTCTAGACTTGTATTCTAACTTGAAGTGTTTTGGCCTCCCCCTTTCCTCTCAGTGGGTCTTGTATTTATACCTTCGGATGTCCTCTTATCTAAGTAGAACTAGAAAAACAAGTATGGATACGATCCGAGTAGTTCTGTCCAAGTAGGATTCTGCTTCTCTTTCCTTATCGGGAACACCTTCTATTCTGGGAAAAGATAATTTTCTTCTTTATCTATCGTATTTTCTTAACCAAAGAATACCTTTTCATATACTATTAGATATATGATATTTCTGTATACCATAAACTAATGTATGGAAGGTATGACTCATTGATAACGCTGACAATTTGACTTAGCATATTTATGTCTACATGACATCATCCTGATATGTGTAACCACATAGCATCCTAATAAATATTTAACTAAAACCTTGTTCTTTTCTTTAACTCCAAACTTCGAGTTTCTCGATTTTCGTTAGCACGTTTTTCAAACGGTTAAATTGTGTATTTCTTGAAAAAAATTATATAGAAATTGTTTAAAGAATCAAATAAATTTATTTTTTAAGTTTATAATTATTAATACTTACCTAATCATGTGTTAATGAACTTTCTTATTTCACGTGTGTTGAAAATCTATGTTCAACTTGAGAGAAAGAACACAACTAAGTTTGCCCTGGGTTCTCATGCAGACAAGTTCGTGCACTAAAACAAACTTTTTACAAGTTTGTGTATCATATACGTCCACCTCGCAAGTCTGAATTATGGATGCAATTTACTTAATACTTAACCTACTCTCAGTTATAATCAAGCAAACAGTAATTATATATTTGTATAACAAACGGTTTGAACAAGTAGATACTGGCAACGCTGAATACACAAGGGCACGTTTTTATAGCTCTAAGCCTCTAACGAATAGAGGGGTGCAGTAGTCAGCTTCATTCTAAAGGTAATTTTACCATCATAAAGAAAAGACCGAAAGTTAAAATATTTTTAATATAAAACTCGATACTTTCAAGTAATTATTTTGAGGTGTTAAAATTTTTAATGTTATTTTAAGATGCTAAAATTTTTAGGGTAAAACTTTAGTACTTATATATACTTACGCTGCGTTCGGCAGCCTAACTCCCAGCGCGCACAGTGTTCGGCAGCCTAACTCCCGACGCGCACAGTGTTTTTCTTCCGTGCACGCTTTTCAAACTATTACACGGTGAATTTTTTTGCAAAAAGTTTCTATACAAAAGTTGCTTAAAAAAATCAAATTAATCCATTTTTGAAAAAAAATTTAGCTAATACTTAATAAATCACGCGCTAATAATCGCTCCGTTTTCCGTGTTTAATGTACGCGTTTGAAACCACGCCGAACAAAGCCTTATATGTACTAGTAGTACTTCGTTAAGAAATGTAAAATTTCTCTCATTCTAAATGACAAAACACACGGTGAACGAGTATCTATCTTATCAGGGATCACTATCGTAGTCGTTGGTGGTTTCTGTGGGATATGACTCGTCAATCGCGAGGTCAATGCAAGGCCACGCGGAGGTTGGTCGTATGTACTGACTCTTCCATCTTCTCGCTGTCGTCTGTAACTAATGCATTCCTGAATTTTAGTTGAAACGATTCCAACTTATCATCATTTCAGAAAAACCTAATCCTAGCTATAAACATGAATACCCGTGTGTTCAGATTCATACCTAGGATTTACTTTTTTTTAATAGACTGATAGATACGAATTAGGCTTCAACAACTTTTTTTTTGACAGACTGACAGGTACGAACTAGGCTTCAACAACTGCTCCCAGATAATCCAACAACAAACAAACAAACAGGAGCAGGTCGACATTGATCTGGTTTGATTGAAAACGCAGGTGAGAAGTTGACTTTTGAAGCGTGGAAATATTATCCCAAGAGTCCATGAACTTCAAGTTGTGGTTTCACCTATGTCCATCAAGTTACAATACTTACGTTGAGATCCCTATATAAACTTGGTTATAATATCAGTCCAACCCCAACCGTTCGACAGTGATGATACAGTTCATGTTAAGAACAAGGGAAACTTTTTATAAGTACTGGATCGACGTTCACTCATTTTTTATTGTATGTTAACTAAATGGTTAAAATATTTTTAAATAAATAGTTATGAAATATTTTTAAATAATTGATAACATAGATCAATATATTATATATCATTTCACAAACAAATATATTCAAATTCAACTTCTACGAGTTATAAAAAGAAAACAAATTTGAATATGAATATTAGCATAACTATTAAAATTTAATTTGTTATTTTTGTTACGATTTATAGAAGTTGAATTTTAACTTGCACGTTTGTGACACGATATATTACATATTGATCTATACTATCAATTTTTGAAATTTTTTATAACTATCTAGTTGATATGCAATAAACGAGTTAATGTCCACCCGGAAGATTATCTTTCTGAGCGATCCTTACTTATACATGAACCATCTGTTATAATATAAGCACTATACTGGCAGATGTCATCTCGTCTTTAGAAGTTCATAACTTATATAAAAAAAGGAAATTTGTAACCTTTTCATATGAACTCGATCGGACGAAGCAAACATGATATGAAAGTTGTAGTTCTCCATGATAGTTTTTAAATTAGAAACCATCAAGATATTCAAAAATCAACACTGATAGAAGTTGTGAACAGTGGCGAAGACAGGGGGAGGCCAGTGGCCTGGCCCCCTCCAACAAAATTGTTTTCACATATAATCACCTAGCTAATTAGGTAATTAACCTAAGTAAGTAATATATTATGCCACCTCCAAAATTCTTAAGCCCCTCCCATGTATAAATGTTGGCTTCGTCACTGATTGGGAACTGGTTGCTTAAAAGAAAGGAAGTTGTGAACTGGAGGCCGGTGATCTCTTGTGTTGTATGGTTTGATTGAATCTAGTTCAAAGTTGCCTATACAACTTCAATAATACTCTCATTATTTGCTTTTAACATCAAAGCCATGTCAACACACTATAACTCATCATGCTAGTTTAAATCCATCAAACTTAACAAAACTCCTATTGAAGCGAACTGGCGTGTAATGATGTTACATCAAGCCAAGAAGAATTCTTTTTATTGTTATCAATTTTCATATAATTTGGATTTTTATCGATTAACGTTCTTATTGGTTTCAAAAAGAGGTAATCAGGACTTAAGGACGTCTCCATCATTCATAAGATCAACGAATCAAGGTTAGCTCAAGGCTGATCATCACGCCATGACCCCAGTAAGCGGTCCCAGATATAGTCTAATTTTCAGTTAAAGAAAGGGGAAAACAACAGAAAGAGTTACACACAAGTGTTGGTACGAGACGTAGTACTTCATTACATCAGAAAAAGCACTGAAAAGAAATTACATATCTCGCGGTATACACCGCGGGAGAGAAAACCAACAGAGCTTAATAGTAATTGCATGCGTACATATATCCGCAAGCTTGGTTGGATACATCAATCATCAGTAAATATCCGCAAGCTCTACGTACATGAAGGGCTTACAGTTCATCACAAGGCACTGTCTTTCCGGCCTGCAGAGCCGGCGCTAGCTGGACCACCATCGGTAAATTTTTTGATGCTTCTTGCACCCGGTCTATCTACATTTCCCCGATCCCCGCTCTTGTAAACATACGCGGCCGCCATGAGAGGCGGCAACGCGAGCATCGCGTAGCGGACGGTGGCCAGCGACGGGACAAGCGCCATTAGTTTCTGCAGCAAATTAAACTTAATTACCTCCTCTTCTTCGAACTCCAATTAAGCAGATCACACGTACATACGTACGTACGTCGATGGGTGGACGAGTGATATGTGTGTAGATGGCTTGCCTGTGACTGGGCCGGTCACTGCAGTGGCTTCGTTGCAAGAGAGCGAGCAGTATTTATGCGGTGGGTTGGGTAAACGGCTGCGTCGTCGGAGGCGTCAGCTCCTGCGGCTGGATTGGATGGGGGATTATCTTATGGATCAGTGAGTGTCAACTGTTTGGTGGTTTTAATTTATGTCTCGTCAGTATTTTCTCTCTTTGTTTTTAATTAGGGGGTATGTCGTCAGTATCAGGGGGTGCAATAATATGCAACTCCATGCGCTTACGCATTGGTTGATTTGTAAACAAAATGTACTGGGTAAGGGACATGGGTTAGAGATCGTACGTGTGGTTTGATTGCCTACACTACCAAAATTTCGATTCTAAATTTCAGTAGGACAAATTAAGATGAGTATATGGTATTGTTTGGTTTGATGCAAAATTAAGTCGTGTGGCAAACTGAACAAGCTTAGCTGGCTAGGTTAAAACTTATTCACTTGGATTTAAATTTTAGACTTACACTGGCTTTTGTATTTATGGCTAATTATTTTTTAGTGGGAGACAACATATGTCTCTTGACCTGAGGTAACTTCTGAGGTAACTTCATCAATCTTAATCTCAAGAAATATACCAATCCAGTCTTTTAAAAACCTTTGTAGTGTGTTTAAAAACATAATAATTAAGTTGTGTCATTACCAAAATTTACGTGTACATATATAAAATTCAGTTATCGAAACATTAGACACTGACGTGGAGTTTAACATCACAGACAAATAAAAAAGAAAACACGTCAAAGCATTTTTATGTCACGCATGAAACATCGAGTTCTAACTATTGACATATACTGATAAAATTTCATAAGAACAAACATTAAAAAGGTGAAACACAATCAAATCATAATTGAAACATTTCTCACACACATGAAACATTGAGTTTTGACCATTGAAACATTAATAAATCCCACAAATCAAAGATAAAAATAATGAAACACCATCAGAATCTCGGCTGCACCATTTTGATCAAACTCATGAAACATCAAGATACGATCTGGCTAAAACATAAAAAATTCATAAAATATATTAGTTTAAATATGGCTTTTTCCTCCATATGATGATTGTTGGCTGCGAGGAAGGGCCAGACACAATCACACCTTGCTCCTCAAATTCTACCTCATGGCCAGTACTGGCTCCTCATCGCCTTCCCCAATGCTAGTGTCACGATATCCTTGCATGACAATGGTGACCATTTCTCGCTCATGCATATCCTGTCCCACGCTTGGCGCTAGCTCCTCGTTGTTGTACCCCTCGGACTTGAGAAGCCATCCCCGACGCTATTGCATTTAGGGAAGGCATTGGGTTGGATCAGGTTCTGGCAGAGCAAGAACATGCCCGACCCAAGACCCAAAACTCCTCATCCGCCCATGCCCAATACTCTTATCGGGTGTAAAATTAAAACCATGCCCATATCTGTCGAGTATCGGGTATCCACTGGGTACCCATGGATTTTCAAAAGCATGATATAATATATCAATTGATACATCTAGACCTTCACAATTAGACGTCTATGTTTAGCCAATACATATAAAACCACTAACAATCAATACTACAAGTTATAATTATTCACAAAGTATAAAATATGGGTCAAAATCCATAAATTCTATAATTACAAATTATATTTTCAACGAGAAAGAAAGCAAATGACTAAGCCATTAGTAGCTTATGACTTTGTTGCACTTGCATATTCATGTTTTAGTTAGTGTTGACACACAATCTTTTGTAAGAAACACATATGAACATAAATATTTAGGTACCCATGGGTTACTCATGGGCATAGAATAAAACCCACGACACGTCCGTTAAAACCCCATGGGCACAAAATCTAACCTTTACCCAAGCCCATCGGGTGCGGTACCCGCAGGTACTTGGACCCACGGTAAAATTGCCATCCCTAATTGCGCTTCAAGCTTGCCAAGTGCTCTGCTGGTGAATCCTGTGGGGTGGCCATCGGTGATGACCAAGGGGCTTTGTTGTGACTGCCTCATCATCAGGAGGGAGAGGAGGTGGGGAAGAGAGGAGTTGTGGAGAGGAACAACCGATATTTCTCGGGCGTCGGGTGACTGATCGAAAACATTGTCCTTATTGTAAACATTTTCGTGTGTACAAATTTAATTTGGTAGGAGTAATTTGGGTAGCGAATTGAATCAGTCCTCAATCTATTAAACACATTAGTAAATACCATTTGAGATGGAGAAATAATTTAATCCAGTAAAAACCTCTCGGTGTACTGTTGAAGTAATTAACCTATCTTAAATTTATGGTTATTACTACTAGAAAACCCCTCATAGATATCGGCTCATAGGTGCCGGTTCATTTTAAACTGGCACCTATGGAACTTTTCCCATATCCGAGTGGTGGAAAAAATATAGATCAACCAACCAAGGTTACCTGAAGGTTGATCACGCTCATGACTCCAGTAAAGAAATATAATTTTGAGTTAAAAGAAATTCACTACTGCAGAACCAGGCATCCCAATCGGCTTATCTGTGACAGAGGCATGTGCCCGTTACAAAGGTACTCATCTTTGTCGGGCCACAAAATGCCCCATCACAAAGCACAGAGAGAGGCAGTATCTAAGTCCTCATGGTCAGGCCCATCATCGATGACCCTCATCGGTGACGGGGTTTGGTTGCGGTCCTTTAAAGGTAATCGGTAACGGGCCGCAATAAAAGCCCGTCATGGGTCAAAGTCATTGGTGACGGGCCCAGTGTTACGGCCCGACAAAGATGATTGTGAAGCCCGTCACCGATGAGAGTTAATCTTTGACAGGGTTTGGTTGTGGCCCATTACGAATAGCCCATACTATAAATACCCCAAGACCTTCGAGGAATAGTTATCCCAACCCAGTGCATTGTTCACACTTCGGGAGATAGGGCTAGAGGGGTGAATTTTTGCTCTTCATTTGAAGAAAAAAAATACAAGAGGCTTCCTAGGTAATAATAAATAAATTACAACTACAATTTCTGTGTAATATATAGCTACAGATATTATATCTAATTTTTGTTCATAATTTACAGATGGATAGAAGTTGGATGTATGAAAGTGACTGAGCGAGCCTAGCTCAGTTTAAAGTCTGAACGAGGAAGGACACGAAGATGATATGTTTATCTGTTAACACCAGAATTTGGTAAGCCCCGAAGTCCTCATCGGCCCAGGATCTATATCGGCTCAAGGCTAGTATCGGCCTAGAGTTCTACATCGGCCGATGGGGGTTATCTCAAACCAACCACCAAAAGCAGTCGGATTCTTGTTAGATTCGGGAAGATCTTATCCAAAGAAGACCGAGTTTGAGGAGGATGCTGCTTGTATCTATTAATTAGGATAAGTTTGTTAGTTTTCTTCTTATTTTTAGGAAAGTGTGTTAGTGTCCAATAAGGACTTTATCTGTTTCCTTTTATCTTTAGGAAAGTTTGAGTCGTAATCTGTTAGGATCTTTGTTAGTCTATGGGTATAAATATGTAAGCCTGTAGTTCATGTAATCTTTATCTCACGATCAATACAACTTCGGCGCATCGCCACCTTTTTTACTTTCGTCTTCTTCGACGAGTCCATGCCCTTCTCACGAGGGGTAAGTCTCGTTATGGCTGCCTGCGTTGTCGGGGCTAGGGCTTCGTCGTTCTGATCTCAACAACGTAAGCACCTATTATCATATATCTTAGTCAATCTGGTTCGGCTTCTCGATTTAGTCTTATCGGCCGAGATTCGTTTTAGGGTTTATGCCGGTATTGACTAAATTGCCTTGCTAGATTAGATTGGCTAAGGTATCCATCACCCTGAAAATCAGTCAAGGGTTTGATTGTCTAGGTCTTGCGTTTCTTCTCATACTTAGTGCTGCATCAGTTCGGTTTGACCTACTAAGTCGTGATTAGAACCGTAATCTCTAGCCTGCTTATTGACTGCCAATAAGGGTTTCATCGGGGTTTCAGCCGGTGAGTTCTGGACGTTGCATCGGCCCAAGAGTTTTACATATAGATTGGATCTGGCCGATGACAACAGAGTATATATTGTTTATCTGCTTGTTGAGAGTTTATGCCATCGGACTTCTGACCGATGTGTGCTTTAATCTTCATATCAAATGTTTATCTTATATTTATCTGGATTATGCTATATCATATTGCTATATCATCATGTTATCGTCAGCCGATCGTCTCTATATAGATATTTGTTCAGTACATCGGCTGGAATTGTGCCATCGGCTCATCGGCCGATCGGTTGTTTTGGCTATCGGCCTATCGGCCGATACGTTTTTGCCCTATCGGCCTATCGGCCGATAAACTTTCTGTTATATTGTTTTGCATATCTTGTCAGTGGCAGGATCAAACTGACTGGCACGCCCGCGCTTCATCAATTTTAGGACCTGCACTGGAGCTAAGCAGATCTCCCAGGCCTTCGTGTGTCTGCACGCCGGATCCTCATCGGCGGTACGGATTTGGCGTCAACATTATCGAATCCCCATTGGGTGGTGATTGGGTGGATGTCGATAATGATACTCTTAAAGCAATACTACGTGATGTTGAGGACCCAACTTACAACGAGAGGGACTATGAGAAATTTACTAGGCTGGTGAGTGATTCCGAGACACCTCTATATGTCAGATGTATAGCGAAGCACACGAAGTTATCCGCAACTCTGTATGTCAAATGTATAGCGAAGCAAATGAAGTTATCTGTGACCTTGGATCTAACTAAGCTTGAGACAACCAATGGATGAGCAGACAAAATTTTCACACAACTGCTTGGATTGTTGAAGGACTTACTTCCGGAGGAGAACACGTTGCCCAAGACAACATATGACGCTAAACAAGTGTTGTGCTGTTAACGCCAAAATTTGGTAAGATTCTTTAGTGGATTCGGTTAAAAAAAAGGTCAAATAGCCGATAGAAAGCTGATCCAGAAGAGACTGAGTGCGAGAAGGAGTCATGAAGACCACGACATGGCAGCTTAAGTTTATCTATTAATTAGGCAAGTTTTGTCTTTAGAGAAGTTTGTGTCGTGTTGGATGAGGACTTTATGTTTTTTCTTTTATTTTTAGGAAAGTTTATGTCGTGTCCAATTAGGACTCATATCGGCCTGATGGTATAAATATGTATGACCAGGGTCCATGTAATCTATCTCCACAGATCAATATATCTACTTTTGGCGCATCGCCACCCTCTCACAAGGTTTTATTTTGACAAGTTCTTTTATTCGCGCATGGGCTGCATTGATTTAGTTTGACCTCCGGCAAGAAGTGAGTTTCGTCATCTTCGCTTGCGCTAACGTGGCTAGGACTTCCTCAGTTGAGTCCGATATTCTAATCGGACCGATGCAAGTGTTGTGTATCTGGTATATCATCTCTATCTTTAGTTCCATTACTATTTATAGTCACATCGGCTTAGGATTTCCTCGGTTAGGTCCAATATTCTGATCAAGTTGATGTTTCTTTAAACATAATATTATTTTAGATAGATTTGTTATATCCATCACATTAGACAGATTTATCGACTTAATGAGATTAGATTATTAAATGCAATCTTGTACTGTCTCGGTTAGGTGCGATCTCCTAGATTGCTATTGATAATCAAAGTCTTGTTAAGTCGATAAGTTCATGCTAATGTTTCATCGGAGGGTTAGCTGATCTTATCTGATGTGTTAAACTTCTCTTTGATGGTTTTACTATCTTGATTAAATTTAATACATGACCATTTTGATTGATGTCATACCGGCTTGCTTAAATCTTTTAGGTAATTATCAACCTTATGCTGCATCAGTTGGGTTTGACCTATGGGGTTGTGGTTGTAAGTTAGATTTATTTAAGTCAGTAAGCATCAATCATTGTTTCATCGAGGTTTCAGCTGACGAGTTACCTGGATATTGTTTAAGTGTTGCATCAGCTTACAAGGATTATACAAGTTTGTTTTTGCCGATTGCAGGATTTAATTACATCGAATTTTCAGCCGATGTACGCTTTCATCATCAAATCAACATTTATTTTATCATACCATTATTTTATCACACCATGATTTCTATTGGATTACATTATCATTAGCCGATTGCCTTTATATGATTATTTATTCAAGTGTCAAAATCTACGTTGGACATATAGCCGATTGCTCAACACTATCGACATTGGCTAGTATCGCTACATCAGCTTGTTAGCCGATCGGCTCTTTGATAGTCAATTTATCTATCTTGTTAGTTACAGGATCAAATTGACTGGCACGTCCGCATATCATCAAAATTTAGGACCTGCACTGGAGCTAAACAGATCTCCCAGGCCATTGTGTTTGTCAACGTAGTTCGCGTTAACATAGATTTGACACCATCGGCAGGCGCGAATTTTTCGTCAACATGTGCCCATTGTCGTTGGAGGTCCAAAGATTTCATGCATGTCCAAACGACTGCATACTATGCCACAAAGAATACACCAACTTAGATGTATGTCCTATGTGTAATGCTTCTCGATACAATTGAAAGATCAGTTCCGAAGAAGGGAAAAAGTCAAAAGAGGGGCGGTCCTACGAAGGTTTTCTGTTATCTCCCTATTACCTATCATTTCAAGCAAATTTTTGTCAATCCAAAGGAAGCAGAGTTAGTTCGTTGACGTGCAACAGATCGAAAGACCGATCGTGTGCTAAGGCACCCTGTAGATTCGATGCAGTGAAGAAATATCGATAGGATATACCAAGAATTCGTAGCTAACCTGAGAAACATAAAAATTTGTTTGTGTACGGATGGCAGGAATCCATTCGGAGATATGAGTAGTCATGATAACACTTGGCCAATTCTTATCACAAATTATAACTTATCCTCATGGTTGTGCTTCAAATGGAAGTACATTATATTGTGTGTGCTAGTCCAAGGGCCAAGACAGACTGGCAATGATATTGATGTATTCTTATAACCAGTTATCGATGATCTAGAAATATTGTGGAGAGACGGAGTAGAAACCTAGGATGTATACGGGTGAGAGTACTTCAATCTACACGTCCTATTATTCTGTACCATCAATGACTACCTAACACTTGGTAACCTATTAAGGTAGACTATAAAAGGAAAGAAGATTTGCGTGGATTGTAAGGCTAGCACACACAGTAGGTGGCTAAAGAACTCACGAAAGATGGTTTACATGGGTCATAAGAGATGGCTCCCTTTACATCACAAGTACAGAAGAATGAAGGTAAGTTTCAACGGTAAGAGAGAGACCAAGTGTGCTCCAGCAGCTTTGATAAGAGATGAGGTGTATGAGATGGTGAAGAACATAAATAATGAGTTTAGAAAGAAGAGGAAGAAAGCAGGTAGGACAAAGGACAAGAGTATATGGAAGAAAAGTCTATATTCTGGATCCTACCATACTGGAAGGATCTTAAGGCCCGTTATTACATTGATTTGATGCATGTAGAGAAGAATGTCTATGAGAGTTTGATTGGGTTACTCCTGAATATTGTTGGGAAGACAAAGGATGGCTTGAATTCATGTCGAGATTTATAGGACATGAATATTCGGAGTGTACTCGCATCGGTGACTGATCCAGACACAAGCAAAGTATACTTCCATTCAGCTTGCCACACTTTGTCGAAGGATGAGAAGATCCAAATATTATCTCGTTTGAAGGTCATTAAAGTTCCCTTTGACCATTCGTCTAGGAACAATAAGTTTGTTTCAATGGACGACCTAAAACTGGTAGGAATGAAGTCTCACGATTACCATGTCCTAATCACACAACTCCTACCAGTTGTTATTAGAAATATTTTACCCATTATGAGTCTGTGTGCCTCCTTGGATGTCATTGGTCAAAAGGTTATTGATCTAGAAGGACTTGACGCCCTACAAGCAGATATTGTCAAACTCTCTATCATCTTGACATGTATTTCCCCCTATCCTTTGATATTATGTCTCATCTCCCTGTCCATCTTGTGATGCAAACAAAAGTATGTGGGCTTGCTTTCCTTAGGGAGATGTACCCGTTCGAAAGATACATGGACATTCTGAAGGCATATGTCCGAAATAGAGCGAAACCAGAAGAGGGTAATATTGAAGGTTACACGACTGAGGAGGCTATTGAATTCTACACAAATTACATTTCTGAGAATGATCCAATCAGAGTTCCAAGGTCTCGGCATACAGGAAGGTTCTCCGGTGTAGGCACGATAGGAAGAAAAAGACATGTCCGAGACCAAATCGCATATGGCCAAGCCCATTTCGATATCCTCCAACATAGGGTCAAAGTTGCACCCTACATCGAAGAGCATCTAGCGAAGCTTTGAACGAAAAAAATTGGCTGATCTTATGCCTGGATAAGCAAAGAGCATAACTCTCATTTCAACAAATGGTTCAATAATCATATCAGATCATCCAGTAATACGATTGTCAGTGTCAAGGATAAGGCATACGTCCAAAACATGGGTTCACGATATATGGAAATACCATATACCTAATAGTATACGAGAAGGTATCCTTTGGTTAAGGAAATAGAGTGGATGAGGAAGGAAATTATCTTCTCGGAATAGGTGTTCTGGATAAGGAAGGAGAAGCGGAGTCCTACTCGAGCACTAAAAGGACTATTCGGATTGTATCCAAACTTGTCTCTCTAGTTCTACTTGGTCAAGGGAACATCCGAGGGTATAAATACAAGACCCCCTAGGAGGAGAGGGGACATGTCAATACAGATCTAGACAAACCCAATGTAGAAGCCACATACGCTGACATGAGGGATCTAGAGACTACTCCAATCTCGCCGAGTTCACATTCGAGGAAGAAGAATACACTAGCCATTGACTACGTGTGAAAGCTCCATACCGCCAAGTCGATAGAGATTAGATTAGGTTATCCTAGATATTGTACTCGTGTGACACTAATAATAAAGGCAACACCAGTTTCGGCCGACAGGAGTAGGGCTATTACTTGTCAGCTAAGGAGCCCGAACCTATATAAAAATTCTTGTCTCCTGTCTCTTTTAACTTAATCTCGCGTATACCCTGGTTCTAAGTATCCCCATACTCTACAAATACCGTCTGCAGGTATAGCCCGTCGACAACGACAAGTGAAACACTTTCATGTTTGGTGGCGGGACCATCATGGGATGTTGACACATGGCAGGAGTTTTACATCAATGGATACACATTTTACACCATCCGTCAAGATGACAAGAGCACAGTACAAAATAGCGGGTTCCATATTAAGGCATTTCAGGATCAACTTGCTGCATAGAGCAGATCTGGGAGCTAGACTATGTCAAGTTCAAAGTGCCATTATTTCAATGTCCCTGTGTAAATCTATGCGGAGGATTGAAGGTCGATAAGCAAGGTTTCACAATTGTCAATCTAGCTAAGGTCGGCTATGTGAATGAGCCATTTGTTCTTGCGAAACAAGTTGTGCAAGTATTCTGCATTAAGGACCCCATAAAAAAAACTACACATCATTAGGGAGGGCAAGAGAAAAATAGTTGGGATCGATGACGTAGTTGATGAGGACGATTACAACAAACACCTCCATGTGAACCATCACATCGAACAAGAAGTACTTACGGAGGAAGACATGGCGTAGGTACGATCCGATCATGAGGAAGGGATATTTATGTATTATATTCCATGTATCATTCCGAAGTTTTAAAAATACTGCTAATTTATGTGCTAATTAGCAATATTTTATCCTTGTAATATATTCCATGTTGTCTGTGCGCTAAAATTTGTTTTTTAATAAAACAATTTGACTAGGAAAAAATGTCTGTATCTCTATATATTTTTATGTAAAAATTGGTCAAAGGGGTCAAAGTCATCGATGACGGGCCAGAAGCCTATGCCATCACCGATGACTCATCTTTGTCGGCCTTGAGTTAAGGCCCGTCACTGATAGGGACATAGGTTACGGGCTTAACTTTGGGCCCAACACCGATAACATTGACCCCTTTTTGACCAGATCTAGGGTAAACCTGGCCACTATTCACTTTACTCCTCCATCACTTCACTTTATTCTGTCCACCTCGCTCCTTCGTCCTCCTCCCGTCACCACCGTCGCCGACCGTGCGCCTGGGCCAAGTCCTCCTCCCGCCACCGACTACAGATGACAATAGGGCCCCGTAATGTCACGCCCCAAACTAGCCCCGAACGACGGCCAGTGTAAGGCGATCCAAATTAACCTGTATATCTGTACCAGTCCCAGGAAACAGTGCTGGTACAATAGGAAGATTGAATATCACAACAATAGAGGTTTCTTTATTAAGAGTAGAGTACAACCAAGGTTGAAACTACGGACAGACCCCGAGTTCACAACTGCATTACAAAAAGGCGGAAGCGGAGGACTAGCCCAAAGCCACAAGCATGACTTGGGAGTTAAGCCGAAACCCTACTACAGCTTGTAGTTCGCCTGCTCCTGGAAGAACTCCTCTTCAGCAGGGTCCACTTCTTCGTCTTCGAGAAATGGGGGGGGGTTATTTATATAGAGCAAGGGTGAGTATGAGAGTACTCAACAAGTCAAGGGAATTAAGTGTTTGATGCAAGCTTCAAAGGAGAGCCAGTTACTTTTCACATTCGATTTTAGTTTAAAACTTTTAGAAGAACTAAATGAGTGTTTCTCAACGACATGGACGAGAAAGTGCATCTCATCCGGCCAGAGCAGTGAAATGTATAGATTGATTCTTGTCGGCACGAGAGCCTCCCTGCCAATCGTTCACCAACACCAGCTGCACCAACAACCACAAGTCAAGCACGTCAGCACGAGAGGCTCCCTGCCAATCGTTCACCGACACCAGCTGCACCAACAGCCACAAGTCAAGCACGTCGGCACGAGAGGCTCCCTGCCAATCGTTCACCGACACCGGCTGTACCAACAGCCACAACTCAAGCACTGAAAGGATTTCTCACACCACAGTAGTTCACAAAGTAGTCAACAAAACTACGCTAAGGAATCACCTCACATCCACCCATGACCATGGGCATGGCTGTTCAAACAGTTGTTAACCTTTGCAGAGGGAGTACACTTTACCCACACGACGTTAGTAACCCCGGGTCACCCAGCCCGTGCATCACAGCCACGTTTGGCGACCTTGAGGCTTTCACGACAAGGCATTTCGAGAACCGACTCAGGGTCATCTTATGCCAATGGGAAGGGTCCCACGGACCAACACCAGGTTAGGTCCCAGACCATACTATGCCAGGAAGCCCAGGGGTCCTCCCCGACACCACCCCGACGAATTCACTTGTCCCTTGGCATCAAGATTTCCCTGACCTGGCTAGTTACTCAACCAGGGGTGTCCCATATCACCCATGTGGTCGTACTTGACATATGCTCGGATGTAATTCCCAAGGAAACGGTCCTTAGGGCGAGAACGGGAAGACCGTACCTCCAGTACGTCTCCCGCACCGCGAGTTTTGGAAACTCACTTTATTTTCAAGGCACCGACCCAAATGTCAGGTTTTCCAAGCATTTTGTAACCTCAAGTTTTACCCAGTTGATCATTTTAAATTTGAGAGGAGCCTCGACATTCGTACGCGGGGTGCGAATGCCGAGACCTCACCGGAAGGGTGACAAGGGGGGTGTTAACGTATTCAATAATCAAGGAGGTTAAATGCAGCAAGTGGGTAGGGCCTGTCGGTTGTATTGCAAACCGAGGCCAAGTGTTAAGTGTAACCTAAAGAATGCATAATTTGCGGAATCAAAATACTTAATTTTAAATTATAGGTTCAATTGATCAAAGGTGACTTGCCTTGCTCGAGATCTTGAGCTTCTTCCTCGAAATCCGTGCACTACGAGTCTTCTGGCTCCGAAGCTACACGCGAAACGAGGCGACTCAACACAACGATAAAAAGGAAGCCCTATTAATGACCACTAAGCGTGCCATTGGATAGATCTTGATTTCTGAGGAATTTTGGAAGTTGAACGGAGTCAATCAGACGAACGGTTGAGAAGATATGAATTTGGAAGTTTATTTGATTTTCTGGAATAAAGAAAAAGGATTTATTGAATTTATAGAAAAGAATATTCTCAAGAATATTCTTTTGAATGTGTGTTCCACATGTCAGTGGAAGGATCAAGGGTGTACTGTGGACTTGGTCCACAGCCACTAGGTTCGGTGAGGGAGTGAAAGAGGACTTTGTTCATGGGCACTTGGTTTGGTAGAGGGGTGTATGTGGACTTTGGTCCACGGGCTTCAAGGGATAGAGCTGCGGGTTAAGTGAGGGACGGGAAATGGACTTTGTTTAACGGGCCGAGAGGTGAACCACGGCCCAATCGGCCAGTGTGAGGGCATGACCGAGCCGAGCAAGGAGTTGGGCCGGCGCGGCTGCGTGCCCCAGTGGGACGGCGCGCGCGCGTGAATGAGGGCGGAGTGGAGCGGGCCGACGAGGGAGCGGAGATGGGCCGAGCGGCAAAGGAGGTCTAGGAGGCCGGCGTGGCGACGCGGCCCAGCCGATGCACGTAGTACCGTTGACTGGTCTCCGGCGTGGCTAGGGCAGGCGGACATGGCGCCACGTAGGCACGCGGGGAGAAGAGGCGAGCTCGCCCGGGAGCGGATGGCTCTCGGCGGCGCTACGGCGAGCGGCGGCGAGACGGAGGGGGTGTGTGGGCGTCGGTGGCTAGAGGAGGAAGAGGGATAGCGACTCAGCAGCGCGGATTGGAGAGAGGAGGCGCGTCAAAGGCCGGCGGCAGAGCTATGCGGCGGCGGCCATAGCAGCGGGGGAGGGAGCAAGAAGGAGGGGATGGTGGCCACGGCGGTGCTCCGGGAGGATGCTGGGGTCATGGGGAGGAGGACGACGATGACACAGTGCGGGAGAAGGAGGGGAGAGGGAGCACGACGGCGACGCACGCCTGCGCGTGGTGGCGGCGGAAAAGATCGGCGGCGGCCATGGCGGCTCTCCGAGAGGGTGATGGCGAGGGGAAAAAGGGGGGGCATGACGGGAGGATGGCCGGCGGTGATGGGCGCAGCATGCATGCGACAAGATGAAGAAGGGGGGAGGCGAGGAGCTCACCGACGGGAGGAAAGCAGCGTCCTTTGCGTCGGCCATGGGAGAGGAGATGGAAGCGGTAATGGGCGGAGTCGGCAAGGCTGCCGTGATGGTGGGGACGGCACAGTGCCGAGACGGCGTGGCACCGAGGAGATCGCGTGGCAGCAGGCGGCTGACAGCGAGGAAGAAGACGGCGGAGCTTCGCCTCCTTGAGCACGAAGCAGGAGGAGAGAAGCAGGCTCCCGAGGACGAAATTATAGGGGAGGAGAGGCACCTAGGTCGGTTTGAGGCGGGGACGAGTTGGCGTGGTCGCGCGACCGGTCAAGCAGCGAGACCACGAGCTGCGCGGTGACGTCGGCGCACTCTGCCTCCGCGCGCAAGGAGACAAGAGGCGGAGGGGAGCGGTCGAGCCCGGGAGGGAAAAAGGAGAAAGAGTGGTGGAAAGGGGAGCTTTGCCCTTCCGCTTTGGGGCGGCGTGGCTGGCAAGGCGCGTAGGGCCAGCGTCAGCGGCTCGGCGTGCACGGCACAAGAAGCCGAGCGGCGGCAGAGGGGTCACGGGCAGCGCACGGGAGAGAAAAGCGAGGGAGAGAGACAAGGAGGAGAGTGGCACGGCTGGGAGGAAGGAGACGCGGCTCTCCTCGGCACGTGCGATGCACGTGACCGGGGGAGGAGCGCAGGCCGGTGCAGACCGGGCCGGGACAGCGCGGCTGCGGGAGGAGAAAGAGGCCGAAGGGGGAAAAAGGAATGGGCCGAACGGGCGGCCCGGGAACAGAGGGAGGTAAAGTGGACTTTGGCTGAGAGGGAGTTTGGGAGGGATTAGGGTTCGGATTCGAAATCCGACTTTGCGATTTTCTCCGAGATTGAGCTGAGAGAGGAAACACGAGATCCTGGCACACAACAAGACACCACTGAAAAGCAAAATTTTGGCAAATAGAGTTTTTAGGAATTAGGTTTTCCCGCTAACGCCATGACGAAACGGGCGTTACATGTAACTCGAGACCTGATGGGTTTATACTCTATTATGAGCCATATGTGTTCTAATTGTTGTACCCATGGGTGTGTTATTGGGCAAAAACATCAGCCATCGGGTGGGCTGGGTCCTAAAACATTCTATGGTCACCTGCACCCGTTAACCCATCGGTAAAAAATACCCACAGGCCTAAGCCCAGGACGTGTGAGAGGCCCAAGGCCTAACAACTAGTCACTCAATGAATCCTAACCCTAGATATAAAATTCCTTCCATAATCCCTCCCACTCTGTCCCACCTAACCGCACCGCTGCCACACCATACACAGCAAAGGCCAAGTGCCGCGGCTGGGAAAACGGTGAGCGCATGCTGGCGTCCACACGCAGGAGCACATGTGAACCGCCTCCCGCTCACGAGCGCACCGGCACCACCTGTGCAGCTCGCCGAGGCTTGGAGACAGCTAGGGTTAGGGTTGGGTTCGAGCAGGTCGTGCTGTCGAGATGAAGCCCTACTTGCTTGCATCGTTATCGCACAGTCTCTCGCCTCCTCTGACCTCCCTATCTAGTCAAACTCTCTATTCTCATCTCCACAACAGCACACCGGCGCCACAACAGTCTCTGGCTCCAGCAACGGTGACGGCTAATGCTCTTCTTCCCTCTTTTCTTGTGGGTACGGGTACCCGTTGGGTACCAATTACTGCGCGGGAACGAGTATGGGGAAAATTTGTACCCAGTCGCGGGTGTGGGTACGGGGTAAAGGAACCCGTTAGGTGTACACCCGTTGCCATCTCTACCGCCAATGACCCTACGCCCGGGTCAAGTCTTCCTCAAGACATCGCCACCAATGACCCCGCGCCCAACCTNCGCCCACCCCCCCCTCCCCCCACCGCCACTGACGGTTTGCCATTTGTCTTTTTTTTAATGTTTGTAATTTAGGAATAATTGTGATTTAGGAATAAATGTGGTTTTAGGAATATTTGTTATTTAGGAATATTTGTGATTCAGGAATATTTGTGATTTAGGAATATTTGTGATTTAGGAATAAATGTGATTTTAGTAATATTTGTTATTTAGGAATATTTGCGATTCAGGAATATTTGTGATTTAAGAATAAATGTGATTTTAGGAATATTTGTGATTTAGGAATATTTGTGATTTTAGGAATATTTATGATTTAGGAATAAATGTGATTTTAGGAATAAATGTGATTTAGAATGCAATGTTATTTTATTTAGTTGTAGGTTGTTTTACGTTTATTATTTCGATAGACAACCGTTACCATTGAAAACGTCCGATCAACCCCCATCCCCATCAGCCATAACCTCAATAACCACCTCTACCTGCAACTCTATCAAACAAGCTCCCAGAAACGAAGTTAACCATCAAGAAGGTTGATGAGATGGGAACACCAGTAGCACCTCGCTTTGTCATCAAAAGGTACATTAGTTCATGCGGAGTTGAAAATTTTGGGGAATTGAACTATTGCGACTTGCAAATATTTGAGGCTTGGAATATATGTTGTTATGATTCAATATGAATTGTATTTATGCATGTGAATGTGAAATGTATGTAACTAGGATTGAATATTATTATTTTGGGTTGCTGGGTATGCTGGGATTAGTTTGCAACGGGCGTGGCTAGCATTTGCCTGAGGCTAGCCAATAAAACAGATTTTTTTTTTGAAAAACCTCATTGGTGTTGGGCCAAAAAAAAGGCCGTCGTTGACCATACTCATTTTTATCGGGTGTTATTACCAAGCCGTCACCGATGATCATCCGTGATGGGCTCTAAAAGATTCCAACAAAGATGACAGCGACACCTTTGTCAGTTGCAATTGAAGTCCGTCACTGATGACATGTCTGTGATGGGCTGAAAAACCTATCTGTAAAGGTGAGAATTGAGGCCCGACAAAGATATCTATCATCGGTGACGGCTACTCGCTCGACACATATGAGTTTTTTACATCAGTGATCAATAACTAGTGACTATGCACTTCGCTGACAAAGACAAGGGTTCCGGCCCGTTACGGATAACTGGTTCCGTTCTAGGGATTAAACATCACAAAGAGTTATACAAGTGTACGGTACGGCGTAGTTCATTACTATACAGCAGAGAAGCACTGGAAAGAAATTACATATCTCGCGGCACACACCGCGGTAGAGAAACCAACAGAAAGCTACTAGATGCATGCGTATACCCGCAAGCTTAATTGGATACAAACAATCATCGGTAAATATCCACGAGCGCTACGTACATGAAGGGCTTACATGCAGCTTGTCCAATGTGTGCCCGCCGCGCGTTGTGGCCGCCTTCTTCATCACAAGGCACTGTCTTTCCGGCCTGCAGGGCCGGCGCCGGCTGGACCACCACCGGTAAATTTTTTGATGCTTCTTGCACCCGGTGTATCACGGTTTCCCCGATCCCCGCTCTTGTAAACATACGCGGCCGCCATGAGAGGCGGCAACGCGAGCATCGCGTAGCGGACGGTGGCCAGCGACGGGACAAGCGCCATTAATTTCTGCAGCAAATTCAACTTACCTCCCTCTTCTAACCCAACGTACGTACTACAATTAAGCAGAGCACACGTACAACGATGGGTGGAGTGATATGTAGATGGTTTTGCGTATCACAGGGTGCAGCGGCTTCGTTGCAAGAGGGAGCAGTATTTATGACCTGGGTTGGGTAAACGGCTGCGTCGGAGTCGTCAGCTCCTGCGGCTGGATTGGATGGGGGGATTATCTTATGGATCAGTGAGTGTCGATAAGCGTCAATCGTTTGGTGGTTTTACGTCGTCGGTATCAGGGGTGCAATAATGCAACGCGTGCGCGCAGAGATTGGTTGATTTGTGAACAAAACATATACTGGTAAGGACATGGGTTAGAGATGGTACGTGCGGTTTGATTGCCAACACCACCGGAATTTCCTTTTTTTCCTGATTTCTTATTAAATTCCTATAAAAAGCCTACATGTATGTGTATAATCACTAACACAGAAAAGGTGATAGGTGCCAGTTGGGAATCGATTATAGGTGTCGGATTTTTCAACCGGCACCCAGATAGCGACATCTTTGAGTCTTCTCAATGGAACTGGCACCTTTGAGGTCCTCGTGATGCAAAAAAAAAGGTCGGCTCGATGCATCGGCTCGATTCCAAGCCGATACATCGAGCGCATTCCCCCCGCTTCGCCCCCAAAATCAATCCACAACAAACAAAATCAATCCACAATCATTATCACAACAACACAACAACAACATCTCATCACAACAACACAATCAATCAATCGGCCTCCTTCGGATCCGCCGTCGGGAGCCGCCGATGTCACTGTCGCCACTGGATCCACTGCAGAAGAAGCTTGGGGTGGAGGGGAACGGGGAGGGGGTAGAGAACCGCTAGATCCGCCCGCCAAAAACGCCACTGCCGCCACCTCCGCTGGATCTGCCCGCGGGAGCGCCAATGACACCGCCGCCGCTGCGGGAGAAGCTTGAGGGTGGAGAGGGAGGGGGAGGGGGTAAGGGCCAACCGGATCCACCCGCCGGAAACGTCACCGCCGCCACCTCCGCCGGATCCGCCCACGGGAGCATCGATGCCACTGTCGCCGCCGCGAGAGAAGCTTGGGGGTGCAGGGGAAGGGGGAGGGGATAGAGGACCACTGGATCCACCCGTCGAAAACGCCACCACTGTCACCTCCTCCAGATCCGCCAGCGGGAGCTGCCGACGGCACCGTCGCCGCGGGAAAAGCTTGGGGGTAGATGGGAAGGGGGAGGAGGTAGAGGACCGCCAGATTTGGCTCGCAGGAGCTGCCGATGCCATTACCTTTGCCGGATCCGCTGTCGGCGAGGGAGACGAGAGGGGGATGGGGGCGGGGAGGAGAGGGAGAGAGGGAGCAGAGAGGAAGGAGTGCTGGAGAGAGACGGAGAGAGAGAGAGACGAGCGAGAGAAGGGGGCATCTTTATCTACTCGCCCTCCTCACCTCTCCTCATGATGTCCTTATCCACTCGCCGCCCTATGTGCTAAAAAAATAGTTACATCGGCTCGGTTTTAGGTGTCGGTTTTTAAAAAACCAAAAAAACCGACACCTATAATATATTATAGGTACTGGTTTTTCAAAACTGGCACCTATAGTCATTTAAAGGTGCTGGTTTTTTTTATTTTCAGCCTGTGAAGGTGAAAAAAAACACTATAGGTATCGGTTTTAGCTGTTCCGGCACCTAGAGTAAAACCTGTATGTGTATTTCTGTAGTAGTGAATATTTGTGAGCATCATGATTTAAACCTTGATAGGTAGAGTCATGCAACCACACCACTGATGCTACCCCCACACTACCAGAATTTCATTGGGATAAATTAAGATGAGTATATGGTATTTTTTGGTTTGATGCTAAATTAAGCCGTGCAAGACAATTAAGCGTATATGGTATTGTCAACAAATTTTGGTAGGAGTAAAATTAATATTAGTAGAGAACTAATTAATCTAGTTCTCACTCTACCACTACACCAGAACCCTACATCTGTGACGGCATGCCAGTGACGGGCCTACGGATTGGTCACAGATGACCGTCACCTTTGACGGGTCCTTATGTTTGCCGTCATCGGTGAGACATCCGGCTGCGGCCCGTCACAGGTATGACCTCACCTGTGACGGCTTGGAACGGTAAGCCGTCACTGAAATACCAGTGACGGCTTCTAACTACCTGGCCGTCACAGGTAGCACCTCACCTGTGACGGCCAGAGAGTTAAAACCCGTCAAAAGTAATTGGCCGACATCTTTGACGGGCTATATTTATTTAACCCGTTTGAGGTGAGTTGGATCTCTATAAATACCATCTAACTGCCAACTGCTTTCCATCCCGACCAGTGCACTGTTCACAATTCGGTTGGGAGGGTAAGGGGGGCGAATTTGTGCTGAAATTAAAGGTAAAAAAATACATTATTCTCCCTTCATTCCCAATTGATCATCATATAGTTTTTTTCCTATGTCGTTGATTGCAGATGAATCGTAGTTGGATGTACCATGTTCATCGTTCGTCTAAAGAGTATAGGGAGGGGGTCACTGAATTCGTCACATTTGCGGACAATGACAGAAAAAGCAGGATGGCCATGCACATATTGTGTCCATGTAATGACTGTAAGAATGAACAGATGTTCCATGATAGTTCAGATGTGCATTCTCATTTGATAAGGAGAGGTTTCATGGAAAAATATACATGTTGGAGCAAGCATGGAGAGCAAGAGGCACCTGATGTCGCAGTTGAAGAAGGCCCGGATCAGGATGTAGTGAACGCCGCTGCAACTCGAGAAGGCATGTTTGTACCTTCTCCGTTAGGCGGAGAGACCATAGATTTGGATACTCAAAGTTTGTCTGAAATGTTGCATGACGTTGAAGACGCAGATGACAACGACAGAGATTTTGAAAAGTTTAGTAAGTTGGTGGAAGAATGTCATATGCCTTTGTATGATGGATGTAAGTCGAAGCACAGCAAATTGTCATGCGTGTTGGAACTCATGAAGCTTAAGGCAAGTAATGGTTGGTCCGACAAGAGTTTTACAGAACTTCTTGAGCTGTTAAAGGACCTGTTACCAGAGGGGAACAAATTACCGCATACGACATATGAAGCAAAGCAAGTCTTATGTCCGTTGGGCCTGGAGATGAGAAGAATTCATGCTTGTCGAAACGACTGCATTTTGTATTACAAGCAATACGCTGACTTGGATGTTTGCCCTGTTTGTGGGGCTTCTAGATACAAACGAACAATAAGTGAAGGTGAAGGAAGTAAGTCAAAGAGGGGAGACCCCGCAAAGGTGGTGTGGTATCTCCCAATTGCGGAACGCATGAAAAGAATTTTTGTGAATCCAGAACAAGCTAAGCTAGTGCGTTGGCATGCCGAAGAACGGAAAGTCGATAGTAAGCTTAGGCACCCGGCAGATTCAGTACAGTGGCGGACAATCGATAGGATTTACCGCGAATTCTCAAATGACCCAAGAAACATGCGTTTTGCCATGTGTACGGACGGCATTAATCCATTTGGTGATTTGAGCAGTCGTCATAGTACATGGCCAGTTCTTCTTGTGAACTATAACCTTCCTCCCTGGTTGTGCTTCAAAAGAAAGTACATTATGCTTGCCATGCTAATTCAAGGACCGAGACAACCTGGCAATGATATCGATGTGTTCCTTGAACCGATAATCGATGACTTTGAGAGGCTGTGGAATGAGGGCACACGAACATGGGATGCATATGCACGAGAGTATTTCAACCTCCGTGCGATATTGTTTTGTACCATCAACGATTATCCGGCCCTTGGCAACCTTTCTGGCCAAACTGTCAAAGGGAGATGGGCATGTTCGAAGTGTATGGAGGAAACAAGGAGCAAATGGTTGAAGCATTCACGCAAGATGGTCTACATGGGTCATAGGAGATTTCTCCCAAGGTATCACCCTTATAGGAATATGACAAAGAATTTCAATGGACACAGAGATACAGCTAGCCCCCCGACAGAGCTAACAGGGACAGAGGTGCACAACTTAGTGATGGGAATAACCAACGAGTTTGGAAAAATGAGAAAAGATGGAAAGACAAAAGAGAAAAGCATGTGGAAGAAGAAGTCAATATTTTGGAGACTACCATACTGGAAGGATCTTGAGGTTCGTCACTGCATAGATTTGATGCATATTGAGAAGAATGTATGCGAGAGTTTAATGGGATTACTGCTTAACCCTGGTAGTACAAAGGATGGTCTCAACGCCCGGCGAGATCTGGAAGACATGGGTGTTCGTTCAGAGCTACATCCCATAACCACGGAGTCGGGCAGTGTGTACCTTCCTCCAGCCTGCTACACTCTCTCGAAAGATGAGAAGATGGATTTGCTAACATGTCTGAGTGGTATAAAGGTTCCATCTGGGTACTCATCAAGAATTAGTAAGTTCGTTTCAGTGGAAGACCTTAAATTGATAGGGATGAAGTCGCACGATTGCCACGTCCTTATCACACAGCTGTTGCCTGTTGCAATAAGGAATATTTTGCCTCCTAAGGTGCGACACACGATAATGCGATTGTGCTCCTTCTTCCATGCAATTGGCCAGAAGATCATTGATCCCGAGGGACTAGATGAACTACAGGCAGAAATTGTCAGAACCATATGTCATCTTGAGATGTACTTTCCTCCTACTTTCTTTGATATAATGGAACATCTTCCCGTGCACCTTGTTAGACAAACAAAGTGCTGTGGTCCTGCTTTCATGACGCAGATGTATCCTTGCGAAAGGTACATGAGGATACTGAAGGGTTTCGTACGGAACCGATCCCACCCCGAGGGGAGCATCATTGAGAGTTACACCACCGAAGAGGTCATCGAGTTTTGTGTTGACTATATGTCAGAAACCTCTTCAGTTGGATTACCACGATCTCATCACGAAGGAAGGCTTGATGGTGTGGGCACTGTTGGAAGGAAAATTGTAAGGATGGATCGTAAGGTGTATGATAAAGCTCATTTCACGGTACTCCAGCATATGACCGAGGTAGTGCCGTACTTTGATGAACACCTACGATTTCTCCGACAGGACAACCCAGGGCGATCAGAGAGTTGGGTCAGAAAAAAAACACATGTCTTCTTTCAACGAGTGGTTCAAGAACCGAATTGCCAACATGCCGAACTTGTCAAGTGAAACACTGCAGTGGTTGTCACAGGGTCCTGAATGGAGTGGTACCACCTGGCAAGGATATGACATAAATGGGTACACCTTTCACACGATCAAGCAAGACAACAAATGCACAGTTCAGAACAGTGGGTTACGCATTGAGGCCGCTACCGACGGTGGTCGGCGTGATCAGTACTATGGCAGAGTTGAGCAAATATTGGAGCTGGATTACTTGAAGTTCAAAGTGCCATTGTTTCGTTGTCGATGGGTCGATCTTCGTAATGTAAAAGTTGATAATGAAGGTTTCACCATTGTCAATCTGGCTAACAACGCGTACAAGGATGAACCGTTCGTTCTCGCCAAACAAGTTGTTCAAGTATTCTACATAATTGACCCGTGTAACAAGAAACTGCATGTAGTTCGTGAAGGAAAAAGGAGAATAGTTGGATTGGACAACATTTCAGACGAAGATGATTACAACCAGCACGTGCACGGCATAGGTCAGGAAATACCTATAGAATTGGAGGAAGAAGAAGATGAGGTTCAACATGCACGCGTCGACCACGAGGAAGGATTATTTTTGTAATTTATGTCCATTTTGTCTAGTATATGTATGACTCTAAAATGTTTGCAATGATCATTAGTGCATTGCTTACGAAATAGTTCATGTAAGTCAAATGAAATATTAATCACAATAACTACTATAAGTGAAATAAAATAACTAAGTAAAATAAAATAATTAATGAGGTATGGCCACCTGTGACGGCCGTTTAGTTGGAGGCCGTCACAGGTGTTTTCACCTGTGACGGCCGTTTTGTTGGAGCCCGTCACAGATATGGTCACCTGTGACGGCCGTTTAGTTGGAGCCTGTCACAGGTGTTGTCACCTGTGACGGCCGTTTTGTTGGAGCCTGTCACAGATATGGTCACCTGTGACGGCCGTTTAGTTGGAGCCCGTCACAGGTGTCATAACCTGTGACGGCCATTTTACTTAGAGCCCGTCACAGGTGTCATAACCTGTGACGGCCATTTTACTTAGAGCCCGTCACAGGTGTGGTTGACTAGGGTAACATTGGTGCCTTTTCTAGATCCAGATCCACTTTACACACCACAGTACAAGCCGAACTCCTTCACCGCCACCGAACAAGCCCTCCACCGCCCTCGCCCTCCTTCACCGCCGCCGAACTCCTCCAATGCCGCCGACCTCCTCCAACGCCGCCGAACTCCTCCAACGCCGCCGACCTCCTCCACCGCCGCCGAACTCCTCCAACGCCGCCGACCTCCTCCACCGCCGCCGACCTCCTCCAACGCCGCCGACCTCCTCCTCTGTGCTGCCCGGAGAAGAAGCCCTTCCCCCCCACATCAGCTCAACGTCGGCGTCGGTCCAACGCCGCCGTGAGGGTATCCCCCTCCTCCTCGCCAAGCTACACCACCCTATTCCCCTTTGTTGCACACAGTGAGTTTTTTTCTTCCCCTTTCATCCATTTTTTTCTAGGGTTCTTGTATATTTCGCTAAAATCTAGCGATTTGTTATGAGATATCTAGCCCTAAATATTATATTTGTTACTTTTTTTCTTTAATAGATTTTATAGATGTGCTATTTGTAGTAATATTATAAATAAGTTTGAAATATGAAATATCTAGCTCATATTTGAACTGAACAAAAGGATGAGTGCAATGACTATGATTAGGTCTTTAAGTTTGCTATTCATCTTCTGTGACGCTATGTATCCAACATAACTCTCCTCTTCGCTACTGCTTGAGGTACCGTCCACTATCTTCATTGATGTTTGACCCCTCGTCATTCTTTTATATTCCGTTTATTCATTACTTGTAATACATATTTTGATGATAAATTTATTTTTTTACATACTAGATAGATATTAAGAGAATGTATCTAGAAGAAAGACCAGTAAGACCTTTTTATAATTTTACGAAAGGGCAATTTGTTTAAATTAGTTGTAGCGGTAAATTTCTTTATGGTTTTACTGTTAATCGCTAGAACTTAAATTAATTACATGATTAGAGTTTTTAAACTAATAAACATTTTTTAGTTCGCATGATCTTTTTGTCATGTAGTTCGCATATATATTTCACATCCCTCATATATATAATAGTTCAAAGCGTATTCAAATTAGTGAAATTAGTGAAATGATAGGAAATTTATAAGCGTATTCAAATTATTTAGTCGATGACAACGCCCGGCGCATCCCCGTCCTCAACGACGCCTGCGAGGATACAGGTAGAAGCAGACCCAGCCATGGTTTCCTCAGGTCATCCGTCGACGATGGCAGCCGAACAACCCGAACCTCGTGGTAATTTATAGGATAACTTTTCAATACATGACAACAAAATTTGTAACAAGAATCCTGTTTTTTATAGTTAGGGTTGGTTGCCGAACAAGCTTCGCAGAGCGAGGTCGAGTCCGCGCCGAAGAGACGCGAAGATGACATCCTCACGAAGGCGCTCGGAACCAAAGAACATCCTGGCCGGACTCGGGGAATTGGCGTTGATGTGCCCTGGAAGCATGGCCTGCCCGAGTACAGCTCCCAATACAGGAAACGAAAAGTCTCCAAGGAAGAGAGGGATGCTCGTTTGAAGGCCGAGCTTAAGTTGGAGGTCATTCAAGAACTCCAAGCAGACATGGACGCCAGGGTGGAAGAAAGGGTTCAGAAGGTCCTCGCCGAGATGAATATAC